>JARHVA010003105.1:1520000-1565000 GCA_037957365.1 Torreya grandis | reverse complement strand
AACCCTAAATCATTAGCATTTGACCTCTTGTAACTCAATAAAAAGGGCTTAGCACTTGATTCAACCTAACCTTAGTAACCCAATTATTGATAAGTGTTGCTTACATATCCATATACTCTAAAGAGGGCCTCAAACTTGCATGTAGTTTTCCCTCATAGGTATGTATGTGTAATGGTGATTGTGAACTATATGTTATTTATCCTATTGTAACCCTTGTATAATCAATGCAAATGCAAATTAACTTTTGAATACTTCAAACCTATAATTCTATAAATTTGGTGTATAATGCTAATAGATTTTGAATAAGACAAAGTACATGCTAACTGAGAATCTTGATTGGTGAAATAAATTATACCATAACTCTTTATATAAAGGGAACCCTTTTGATTTTGAATTATAACCTAGTTGAATGTAAAATAATGATAATATAATAAACATACAAGGCTTAAAAAATGGTCACAAGGTGAAAATAATGGAAAAGGATCAAAATATCAGGCTAGACACTACCATCAATGCTAATGTCATGATCCACCAATAGTGTCCAAGGGTTAAAAACTCAAAAATAATTAGATTATAAGAAAGGATCCCTAAATTGCATTGGATAAAAGGCATACTCAGTAATACAAGGATAGGAAAGATCAAGTAAAAACAATAAAAGAACATGAATTGAAAGGATCCACATATTATTATGTCACTATATGCCTTATTCTCTATCAAAATGTCTATACGTGCAAAGCTATGAAAAACATACTATAAAATTATGCTTGTACCAAATATGGGTATCTAAAAAAGTATACAAGGCATCAACCTAAATATTCTAAGAAACTATTCAATCCTATTCCAATTATATGAAATTTTTTTAAAAAAGTGGTGGAGCTTCGTATAGATTTTAAAACACACTACTTGTACATTTTAGCCTTGTTAAAAGGATGGATGGCTTGATTAATAATATATATAATGTATCATACTAATATAGACAATTCAGATTCACTTTTTGGACCATTTGATATGGGTTAATTAAATCATTACTTTATCTTTCCAAATTTTAAGTTATCACCAAAAAACACCTATGAGAATTACAAAATGCCTCAAAGAGGCATGATGTATTGGACTGATTTGTTTGTCAAAATGACTCAAATAAATGTGGTCTCATAGACTATGACTATTGTGACATATGCATAAAATGGGGTTTTTGTCAATGTTTTAAGTAAATGTAATTGGCATGTGTAAGGTTGATTTAAGCAATTCTCCATCACCTGTGATAAAATGGGAGTCCTAAAATTGGGTATGGAAATCAATCAAATCACAATTGAAATTAGATTTGTGTCAAAGGTGGTAATTTCAAAATCAATTCACTACAACCTTTACTAGCATATTCCCCACTTGTGCCAAACTGTGAGCTTTAGAATAAGGCATGGACACCTATCAAATCATAATTGAAAATATATTTTTATTATATTTTTTAGTTGTAAGTACCATGATAGATGTGTACATAAAATGTGGAAGCATACACAAGACTCATGAACTATTGGAAAATATCAGTAATTTCATAAGATGGGTAAAGATTAAAAAATGAGAACTTAGTTTCCTATGCCATGATCACAACCAGGGGAAAATCCACGGGGTGAAGAGAATTGGTTATTTGATATGGAACTTAAGGATAAAACCTTTAGTAATCAACACAAAACTACCATGACGATTTCCATTTCCCAATATTTCTAGTCACACGTTAAAATGTAGATAAACAACATATACTATATAAGCATAAAATATCTAATACCTATATTTTTTATGTCTTTGAGCTTGAGCATAAATATAAAAATATATGAAATTACCTTTAAACAACATGCACTTTAGAATCTAAAATATGCATAAATTATCGGAACAATGTCATCTAAATTTAAACCAAAGAACAAGATAATTCATCCATAACTATGGGTGTTGAGATGGATAAATCCTTTGCTAAAGATTTAAGTAAATTACATAATACAAAACTTTTTTGTTAAATTAAATGAAAGGATATGGTCCCACCATCATCTCTAAAATGTAAGCCTAATTTAGGATTTTAGGGGTTAGATTAAAAAATCATGATCACTCTAGCCATAGCCTATCCCTAGCCTCACTAAACTAACTCAGAATGGAAAAAAGGAACAAAAATTCAAAATAAAAAATAAATAAGAACAAATAATAAAGGTTATAACTAAAATTTACATGTGAATGCCTCTTCCTTGATGTTTTAGATATACTCCAAAGCTTGATGGATAGATTCTTGATGTAGGATGTTTGAATTCTATCGTTTGGATCTTGATTGACAACAATTAAGCTAAGGATGTTTGATTGCATGGTAATGGTTGATGGATAACCGAGATGCAAGGATGATAAATCTTCAAGAGTTGTCAATTCAAATTTAAAAATATGGTTTGCATGAGAGTGTAGCTCAGAATGGAGGGCTAGATTTATGCCATGGAAGATTGAGATCAATGGTTGAGAGTTGTTGAGAGGATTGGGTGGTTGATTTTATTATTTAAAAATTATTTTGAGGATTTTACGAAGGTTGGTGCAAGGCTTAAGGAAGATTATATTATTCTAGAGATGTGTTAGGGGATTTTAGATGGATGTTATGATAATAAATGAAGATTAGATTTAGATTTGTGATGTGATTTATATGAATGCTAGTGGGGGTAGTTGGAGTAAGGTGAGTAGGAATTTTTTAAATTCCTATAATATTATGAGAGATTAGTTAGAGGTAAAATAATATGTTAATAGGATGATAATGAAGTGATTAATTAATACTAAGGGTAATGTAGGAAGAATATGTTGAGCTAGAGGAGGAAAATGTTAAGTGGATATAAGTAATATATTAGGATTATTTTAGATAATGATATAAAAAAAATTAATAATCAAAATTAGTATAGAATGAAGATGGAATTAATAGTGAGTGATAAAGTGGTGAATTTTACATGTATACACTCTCCTCTCTCATTCTGCACAAGAACATGTTGAGACGCTTGCTTGTGGCTTGAGACCTGTCTCTCTTCTCATTCTATTTTCTTATACTAAGATTGTAATTGTAGAATAGTAATTTGCATGCCTTCTTAATACACATGGGTTTTCTTCCATTAATTTAGTTTTACCATTTAACAACTCGTGTCTTGCATTTTCATGGTGGCTTGCTTTGAGGTGAAAACATTCTTTATCCATTTATTTTCTTACTTTCAATATTATTTTATGATCCTATTAATATTCTAATATTTTAAGGGAGGCATTCTCAATGAAGTTCCTATTATATTTGTCTCTATTATCTTTTGATCTTTTTCATGTATTTGGTGTAATCAATTGATATGTAGAAATGTTAGATTGCACTCTGATTCTTGTGATGCATTCTTAATAACAATAGTTGTCAGTTGTGCATCAAATTTGAAATGTCATCATGAAAAAAATTACAAGTTTTTTTAATCATTAACTATTGTGTACAAAATTTGGAATTTATTAAATATATTTACAGCCTAAGCAAGGAACATCATACCAACATTTGTAGAGAACAAATGTAAAACAGGTGAATTTGTTTTAGGTTATTTTGATGGGTGGGAATTATATCAAGTAGTCATCTGGGTATTCCCTACTTGTACATGGCATTCTGTGAACTTCTAAAAAAATAGTAAAATAAGTATTCAAATCAACCCAGTTTGTGGAAGGAATCCACTAGGATATTAGACAAAAATAAACTTGAGATTTGCCATAGAAGATGCCTCTACCATAACAATAATATATTTTTGTTTGGTTTCTTATAGATTATTTTTATCTCTCATTCTCCTACCAACAAAAACATTATTATTATATATTTCAAATTAAAACTTGTTATCAAAATGTATTTAAATCAACCCAACATGTGGAAGGAATCCACCGAGATGTCAGATAAAATTAAGCTCGAGTTTTTCCATAGAAGATGCCTCTAGCATAACAATAATATTATTTTTTTGGTTTCTTATAGATTTTTTTAAATCTATCATCCTCCTACCAACAAAAACATTATTATTATATATTTCAAAATAAAATTTGTTATCAAATTTTGATTGGTGTAAATGATGGTAAATTATATTTGTTACAATTTTCAAGCCATTTATTATGGTATAAAATTATGGGAAAACTAAATAAAAAAGATGAAATTAAATTTGAGTTAAACAATTTAGATCGTTTAAATCCACTCAATATCCATGGACCTTAAGATTCAAGAATCAGAAAATTTATCTTTCAATTAAAAAATTATTAGTAAAATTAATTAGTTATTAAATCCATATTATCTCTTAAAAAGGAAAAGAGAACCTCACCTCGCTTATTAAGTATAAATATATATGTAAATAATAAAAAATAATTTAAGCATCCCATTTTAAGATAGTTAATTTTATTTGAAAGAATGACCCAAATAAGTGATAAGTGTGATCTCATGATTACCTCTTTCTTATCTACCCAACTATTTATTTATATCAATTCAAATTAATTTTTTATTGAAATAAATGCAAAATGACAAAGATTTCAGAGTTCAAAAGAACACCTAAAAGAAAGAGATTGTTGGCCACATTTGAAAACTATCAAAATGCAATAACAATACATAAAATATTATTATCATCAATCATATGTCATCAAAAATAGTCATAACATGGAATAAACTTTATAGTATAGCATCATAAAGTCTAATCCAAACATAAACAACCACAACAAAGGCCTATCAACTATCGTGTAGAAGAGACTTTAATTCTTGGGTGATACAATTATTACTCAGCAGATGGCTCACTTGGTGTTTAATTTGTTGAATATGGAGATCCACCACTCTATTCTTATTTGATTCTGCTTGAAATTAAGAGAAAAAAGAAACAAGACAAAAAAATCACATAAGAGTAAAGCCTTAGAATTACAAAATCATGATGATCATTATGATAAAAAATTGCTTTGAAATTGTTCCTCTAGAGGTACATCAAAATAACATGTCTAACATCATCAGTCATAACATTATCATCTAATCCAGCCCCTAGCAAGGCCTCTTTCTAGCTAAACTTATGTCCAAAACTTATAGTAGATAAGTCACAAAACATTGAATTCCATTGTTTTATCACAAATGGGCATCCCCAAAAATATGTCTCATACTTTATTGTTGATGACAAAAGGAGCAGTTGACAGGTTGGATCATGATACATTTTAACATGTCCCCAATGGGTAGTTTACAATGTAGTATCTTCCAAGCCATCAACTTAGCATCAGAATCAATTTTCGATTTTCAAATTTGAGCAGTGATTTTTATATAATACCTTTCATTGAACATGTAGTTCCATTTACAATTCAAGCAAGGCTTTAAAGGCAAGTTAGAAAGCAATTGGATATAAATCGTTTTTAAAGAAAAAAAAAGGAAAGGATAAGAAGCCAACCATAACCAATCATTGAAAAAATTATATTGGATAGGGGTACATAACTTCTTAGCTAATTTTGGAGGCACCAAAGACTATTAAAAAATGAAAAATGGTCTATATTTATTACTCAAGCCAAATCAAGTTTTAATAGTCTGCCATGGTAACCAGCTCAATGTAAAAAAGTCCCAAAGATCTCCAACACAACAAACACCCCTATTAATTAGAATAAAAAAATTATTTAGGATAGCTTAAGGTAAAGGGTTGGTCCTGATAAAGAATATGTTTGTTCCACCAAATAGAAGATGTGGAAAAGTTGAACCCATGTTGCAAATAGGCATCCTCCAATTTCAAGAAGTGATAAGTGGTTTGCCAAGCCTTCCACATAGATTTTAAGGAGGGTGTAGACACTATAAAACCACACATAATGGATCTAGATGTCAAAATTCCTCAAAATACCTTAGAGACCACCTAACCCTTCTCAACCCACTGACCAACCCATTGAACCTTGGGTCTAGTTAGCTACTTAGCTAACTAAACTTGCTAATTCACTAACTTAACCATTACCTAGCCCTTTTTAACTCACCTTGACCCTTTTACCTTCAGACACTTGATCGTTGATGGTCAATTTGACCACTAATGGCCATGTCTTCCTCAATATTACATAAATACCAATTGTGTGCAAGCTAACATGGCACAATTAAATATATCCACCTTGCTCGTTGCTAACAAACTCCCAAGCATCAAAATCAGAAATCCAACCTCCTAGGGAACCTTTTATCTTCCATCTCTATTTGATTAGAAAAAAAGGGGAGTAGGAGGTGAGAAAAGATCCATCAATCAATCACAAACATTCTAACATATAGGTATACAATTTTTCCAGTCAGTCTTCATTCTAACAGTTCAGTAAATGCAATAGAGATTCGAAGCTCTTCCAAAATTTCTCTTGAGTCAAATTACCATTTACCAAAATTTCTCTTGAGTCAAATTACCATTTACCAAAATTACTCTAGCCATCAACCATCAGCCATTTAGCAAGTAACAGGTACATTTTATGTTTTAGCATTGTTTACTTGGTTTCTAACTTCCTAGCCTAAATCAGACTTCTTACACCTATCTTTTGACTTCCTTGCCCCTCACCAGACCCTTTACAAACCCTTACTTGATCATTAACCCATTTTAAAACTCTATTTTAAGTACCTTCAAAATCCATAGGAAACTACTGACAATCAATATAACCATCGATAATCACCTCCAACTGTTGATGGTTAGCCAACCATCGATGATCAACTTAGCCGTTGATGGTCACCCTGACCACTGATGGTCATTGTGGTAAGAAATAAAAAGCTATTTTTAACCCCTTACCCCTAACCAATCCAACTTTCTATGTCCTTGCCTGTTCAAAGACCCCTGCCTAATTTTATGAACCTACTATGATCTACTTTAGCACTAATATTGACCTTCTATTATTATATTTTGTTATTTCCTCTAAAAAGATTCATTTCTTCTTGTATTTAATTTTAATTATTTTATTTTAATTGATGCAATTACTTTCATTTTATCTCTTTCAACTTAATTGTTATCAAAGAGTGGATTGATAAATTCCTAACAAGCTCATGCTTCTTGGATCTAGCTCATGCTAGACAATCTACCTAATTATCTTTCTAACAACCCCTTTTATTAGTAATTTCTTATCTACAGGTCATCCTTCCAAGATAAAAAGGAGTTCTCCACATTCATTTGGATCACGTGAGCACAATAGCTAGGTTCTTCTACCACACCCTTATAACTAGTTTCTTAGTTTCTTTCTTAATTAAAAAATAAGCAAAAATTAAGAGAAACATTTTGGCACATCTGGTGGGACCTAGCATCATCTAGATGCCTTTTTATTCCCTTATTCTATACTCATATAATGAAATCAAAATTTTCTTTTGGGCTTAAACTAAACCTTGCATACATTGATTGCATGCATGTTTTTAAGTTCACCTAGTTAACTTAAAATCAAAGTAATCAATCGTAGTTTCACTCTTGCTATCACATACTTTACCAAACCACATAATCAATCAACACATCAAAAAAATTGACATAAGGCTTGACTAAGATTTCATCACCTAGTGGTAAACCTTACCCTTTGGCTATCTTACTTGAAACCAAAACTCAGCTCTCTGGTTGAGTCTAAACTCTGAAATTTAGTATATCTTGGCTAAGCACCTAACACCCTTATCACTACGGTGTGTGAAGTGAGGGGGTAAGCCCTAATATCAAGCCACGTACTAACTTTTAATACAAATTTGTGAAGTTTTTTAACACCTGAAACCAACCTTAGACTTCTTTTCTAGTACCTACTCTATAAACTAAATTTTCTCTTCACACTTTCTAAGGCATAAGCCAAAACCGATCTAAAAAGAATCCTAAGTTGTTAAAAACACTTTAGTGTATGTTTTGATTGCCTTGAGATATTTTTATTTTGATTGCTTTATGTTTGAGTTGTGAGATTTTTATCATTTCTTTTCTATTCCTCACATGTTCTTTACTAGACAATAGTTGAGGAATAAAACCAACCAAGAACCCCTTTACTCTTCCTCTTCTTCCATGGAGTATAATTTCTATGTTGAGAGTTCTCCTCATCTTTCTCCCCCTCCTACCATGCCTCAGATAGTTGTCGAGGGTGATTCATATTTTTCTACTTTCCTTAATAATAACCCTATAGCCCTTCAGCATTACCTCAACACCTTATCTCACTGCACCCCTATTGCTTTGATTCCTCCTATGGAGCCACCTTATGGTATGCCTACCCATCTTATGGTTGGAGCTACCTCTACCCAACCTATGATCACCCAATCATTTTATTCCACCAATATCTCATCGACTACCACTACCCAAACTCAATCCAATATCCCAACCAAAAGCTAAACACCCCCTACACCAACCAACACTTCCAATATAGGGGCAACCTCACCTCTTATTACCCATACCTCATCCACCAGGGGGGTATCTTCTACCCATATTTCCACCATTCCCCTTATCACTACCAATCCATCAATTTCCACCCCATTTAAAAATTTTGTGCTTTCCATACCTCCTATCCTTCCACCTATTACTACAAGAGTTACCACTCAACCTCAATCCACCAACCCATCTATACCTCCAAATCAAACCATATCAATCCCTCAATAAATACCCATATGTTCCTAATCCACAAGGATACATATCACCTTTTACCCAACTTTTTGTGCCCATTAACCCTTATGTGGCATCATCCCAACCTTCAATGACCACATACCAATATGTGGCATCTTCTCAACCTTCTACCACATATCCATATATTGCATCCACCCAACCTCAATCAAAATTACCACATAATTATGGATCTTCCCAACCTCAAATATATTTGGTCAAAAGGTTAATAGACAAAATCACCAACCTAGAGTCATCTATGACAAAAATCAAAGCCATTGATAAGGGGAATTGAAACTAAGGAACAAAAAAACTAGCTTCAAATCCAATTATCCTTCCTCATTCAAAACCACCAATCAATATAACCATCCCAACACCAAACCAAAAGAATCCACAAAATCAGTTTTCTTTAAAACTGCTCCACCACCAAATGTCAACCAACCCAACCAAACCAAATCCTCTAACTCTTCCAACCAGTAAAACCAAAATCAAAACTGATCTGCCCTAAAACAATATACTCTGATAGGAGAGTCTTATGCTTTAATTTTGGAAAAATTACTCAAATCCAACATCATAAAAATTCCTCCCATAAAACCTCCCCAATAATTTAATGATTCTCACCCTACACTTGGTTGGTGTAATGAGAATGATCTATGTGCTTTCCACCTTATCATTGGACATGATGTTAGTGGGTGTAACACCTTCAAAACCATTGTCCAAAACATGATTTATAAGGGATAACTTGTATTTTATAATCTAAATACACCCCTGAATCAATCCCTTGACATATTTCATAATCCTTTCCCCAATCATTCCCCTTCTACCAACTATGATGATAATAAACCAAAATTATCTCACGCTCATGAGGTCTATACAGTCAATGTCATTATTAACAAACCTATCATTAAGGATACCATTACCTCAACTACCTCTTCCTCCACTACACTCATTGAAGTGATGGACTCACCCTTTATTCCTTTGGACACCCAAATAGAGGAAGCAACCACCCCTCATTTTTTACTTGATGAGACCATGGACTTATCCACATCTCCTTTGATAGAAATACCAAAGGAGGTAACAATTGCTTCAACTGCCTCTTCCCCCACTCCACTTATTGAAGTGGTATAATTACCCACCATTCCTTTGGACACCCAAACAAAGGAAACAACCATCTTCATTTCTTCACTTGAGGCCATCACACCTTCCTCCCCTATCATAGAACCACCTATTCTCTCTTTGGAAACCATCCCAAAAGAAGATATTACCTTGTATACTCCTTCCATGGAAGAAACATCCTCCCAAATCTTGGAACCTTCTATTAACAACAAAGGTAAGAAACCCTTCCCTCACCTCAACCTATGGGCTTAATCTTTGAAACCAATGAGAAAGGGATCAAACCCATTTACAAGCCTTTTTTTTAGATTGGTCCAAAGTCTAGAGTTCACTTCTCAACCCAATATAGATAAAGCCACCTTTTGGCATCATCTTGGGTTCCCCTATAAAAACAAACATGAGCCTTCAACCTCACTTGCATCCACTATCAAACCTATCATCACCTCAATACCTTCATCAAACACTCATCCCTCCAAAACTGTAGGGGAACCATCCAACCCACCTCCATCTAAAATTATCAAATCACCTTACACCTCTCTAACCAAACCTATTAAGAATCTAGGAATACTTCCTAAACCTATCCTTTCTCACCTATCTTTGAAGTTATACTTAACCCTATCTAGTCCACTAAATAAAACCCCAACCAAATCAATGAGAAGGTAGAGCCATCCAAACTCCCACCTTGAACTAGAACCATACCACCCCCTTCACACTTACCTTATATCTTAGGACCCCATCCTTATACCATCCTAGGATCTCATCATTCTACTAAGAAGGTGAACCCTCCCACAACTACCTATTCCTCATCTAGTAAACCTTCTCCTTTCATTCTACCTTTACCTACCCCCACCAAATCATCAAACTCCCCATCATTCTTAACTAACCTATCTACCTCTACCTTCCCACCTATCTCCAAACCTTCATCATCCACCTCAAAACCAACCACAACCAAGTAATCCCAACCAAAACCACCTACCAAAACCATTCCAACACCTACAACATATGCAGTGAAGCCTACTTCTAAGAATGCTCCCACTCCTAAAACTAAAAACCTAATACCCCTAGCACCTTTGCTTCAATATTATTTAATTATTTTACAAAGGTTTTTTCAATCTTCTTCCTTAATGCTACCACATATCAAACCCTTCAAGTCATAAGCTATCTTGGTTCAATGATTGTCTAATCTGATCATACCATAGGACACCTAGACACAACATGAAGAAATACAAATCTCTCCAAGCACTTATTCATAACTTATGGGATGAGGATGATATGTTATCAGATGAACCTCCATTGACCCCATTACCAACCCAACCACCAAATGAACCCATAAAACACTTACCTACTCCTCCACTCTCATTTGAAAATGAGGCAGAACCGAAGAAACCATTTAGCCCAACACTTCCCCTCATCCACACTATCCATATGGTTACCTGATCTAGGGCCCAACAAAAGGATAAGGGAAAAGTAAAAGTGTCAATACCATGGACATATCCTTCCAACCCTCAACCTTCTAACCAAACCCAATCACCCTCACCTTTACCTTCACCTTCACCAAAACCCAAAATATCCATTTTGGGTACCTCTCCCTCCAACCCTTATGAATCTATCTAGCGAGTGGTTCTAAAATAGCTTCACCAGACACCAATGAAGATGAACCTTTATGAACTAATAAACACCTCAGACCATCATCATCAAGCATTGATAGAGGCCCTACAATTAATAGAATTTCACCCAGAAGACTCTAAACCTCTTGCATCCTTTGTTGGAGCCCTTCAACTTTCTACCTTTGTAACATTCCAAGTTTCAAAAATACCTTTTACTCATTCTAAAGACCCTGATTCTCATATCTTCATCACTGCATACATCAATCAAACTCACATCAAAAGGGTGATTATTGATGGAGGAGATAGTATTAGCATTATCTCCTCTCATGCTTATGACCAACTTCAACTGTCTAATAATATCATGTCAAAAACTGTAGTGGTCCTCCAATCCTTTAATGATAATATGGCCACTACCTTGGGGACATTCATCCTCTACATTCGCTTGGGACTTCACACAAATACATAACCCTTTTACGTTTTAGAGGGTGAGTTCTAATACAATGTCTTACTTGGATGCCCTTGGATCTGCACCATGAGTTGTGTCCCATCCACCTTGCATCGATGTGTCAAGTTTGAATATGAGGGTCAAGTTGTTACCATAAAAGCTGACCTTAGTCCTTTCGCATCTTACAACATGAAATATTGACCCAATTATGTTCTTCTTCCTCCCTCATCCACCTCACCACCAACCAACAACTCCACCCCTACCAATGATGAAGCTTCAACTAGCTCATATATCCCTTCTTCTCATATCCCCATAGAAGACCCCTTGAAGCCCATGTTCCAATGTCTCTCACTGGGGGAGTATCTTATTTTAGCCTTGGATTCTTTCCCTACTCCTTAAGAGTATGAGAACCTCGACCATAATCTTAGTTATGACCCCAACATTATAACCATCATTCCTTTCAGGCCTCCTAACCATCAAACCAATTTAATCTATGGGCGACTTGATCATCAACTTCTTGCTTCCACCACTACCTCTTCCACCTGACCATTTACCTCTAACTTCTCCTATCTAGACAACCCTGAATTTGCCAAATTATACCTTCACATGTGTGCTTGGAAGGGAATTGGCCTAGTCCATTATGAACATGGACCTCACGAGTTACCTTCAATCAAATCTTAAAAATTTCATGAGCTATTTGGCCTTGGGTTTGTCCCACTAGAAGAACCCACCGATTTACCAAAACCTATCTCTACCATTGAGGAAAACATCCCATCCTCACCAACCCAATCTCCTTCAAAGTTTGAGGATTTTTAAATCATTCCTCCTAAATTTTTTTTAGTCAATACTATTAGTTTAGACCCCCTAATCTATCAAAAGGATGACCGAACTAAAATCCTTCCTCTCATTCATCCTAAAATGGTAGAAAATGATCCTCCTACCATCAACACCATCCAACATCAGGTTGATGATTTTATTCTCACCTACCTCGATGCAGGGAATTCTTCTATCCACAAATCTCTTCTTCTTGAGAACCAAACTATGTTGAATGAATCCACTATCGATGTCAACTTGGGTACTCAGGGAAACCCTCACATTGTAAAGATTGGTCAATCCTTAGATTATATGAACCAACAAGATTACCCTTCTTTCCTTCATGATCGAAGCATAGCATTTGCTTGGTCCTATTAGGATATGCTTAGAATTGACCCTTCCATATCTCTCCACAACATTGTCACCTATCCTGATGCTTAACTTGTTCAGGTAAAAGCTTCATAGGATGTACCCTCGTATCGCCCTTCTAGTCAAAGAAGAGCTTCAACGTCTCTTGTCTGTTGACTTCATCCAACCCATCAATTATCCTTAATGGGTTTCTAACATCATTCCCATTACCAGGCTTATAGGGGGAATTCACCTATGTATTGACTTTCATGACCTCAACCTTGCTTGTCCAAAAGATGATTTCCCTTTGCCTAGTATTGACCAACTTGTTAATCTTATAGCTGGCCACGAGATGTTATCTCTCATAGATGGTTTCTTGGGATATAATCAAATCTTGATTTCCCCCAAGGATCAACATAAAACTTCTTTCATTACCCCATGGGGAACCTTCTATTACAAGGTCATGTCATTTGTTCTAAAGAACACTAGAGTAACCTACCAGTGTGAGATGTCCTGTATCTTTCATGATCTCATCTTTAAAATTGTAGAGGACTATGTAGATGATCTCTTTGGGAAATCTAAATGTCATAAGAATCACCTAGATGTTCTCACCCTCATCTTTGAAACCATAATCCATTTGCATGTCCAACTCAACCCCAAGAAATGTATTTTTGGGGTCCTATCTAGAAAGTTTCTTGGCTTTATCATCTTTCTTTGAGGAATTGAGATAAACCCTATCAAATTTAGAGAAATATTGGAGATGCGACCTATAACCCACCTTAAAAACTCCATATCCTATAGGGGAATCTCCAATCCATCTATTGTTTCATCTCTTAATTATCAAATAGATGTCAACCCTTTCACCATCTTCTTAAGAAAGATACATATTTTAAGTGGACTAAGGACTACCAACTAGCCTATGATTCACTCAAATAATACCTCCTTTCTCTACCTGTTCTTACCCCTCCTTAACAAGATCAACCCTTCTATCTTTGCATTTCCACCACTGAGCATTCTTTAGGGGTAATGTTCATTCGCCATGATAAATAAAACAAAGAGCAAGTTGTCTACTACATAAGTCAGACACTTATAGAGTATAAGACTCAGTTTACTCATTTTGAGAAACTTTGCCTTGCCTTAATCTTTTTGGATTCTAAACTTTGTCATTACCTTCTCAATCACAAATCTTTCATCATCACTAACACTAACCTGCTCAATTACATGCACTCTAAACCATACAAAAACCTGTGTATGGCTAAATGGCTCATGTTCTTAGCTAATTTTGACCTTGAGTTCTTCTAGCAGAAGTTGATTAAAGGGTAAGTCATTATCAATCAATTGGCTGAAGCTCCTTTACCAGATAACCAACTACTTCCTCTTGCATTTCTAGACAAGTCCATCATGCCTCTTTCTCAAGAGGACCCCACCTATCAAATGACCATGTTCTTTGATGGCTCGAAATGCCAGTACGATGGAGGTACCAAAGTCATTCTCATTCCCCTTAATGGTGAACCTCTTCCCCTTTCCTTTACACTTAATTTTGAGTGCACCAACAATATGGTTGAGTATGAAGCCCTAGTAATAGGTCTCCAAAAAAATTTAGCCTTGGGAATTAAGACCATTAGTGTCTTTGGTGACTCCCAACTTGTGGTTAACTAGGTTAAAGGATCCTACCAATGTAAGAATGATGTCTTGCAAAAATATAAACAGCTAGTAGATGTACTCTTAGCATCATTTGATCAGTACCTTATCCAGTCTATTCCATGATCTATAAGCAAGTTTGTGGATATAATGGCTTCCCTTGCTTCCTAAATCCCATCTCAACCTACCAATTATAAACTCTTTGTTACCATCCACTGCTTTATCACACCCTCTTATATCCATTCTAACCTTGCTACCATTTTTAGTGTGGAAGCATTTCCATCAGACATATGGTATGAGCAAACCTTCAACTACCTCAACCTTGGCATCATTCCTCCTAAGATCTCTAGGAATGCCGGAAGAGCTTTTATTCAGAGTACCTCTCATTATACCATACTAGGGGGAATCCTTTACAAGTATGGTTTTGATGACCTCCTTCGCTGTTGTCTGCATAGTCATGAAGTTTCCCATGCTATCAAGGAAACACATAATAGAATCTATGGGGGACACTTTAGTGGTTTAGATGTCGCTAAACATATCCTTCGCCTTAGCTACTATTAAACCACACTCAACCAGGACTATTGTGATTATGTGAAAAAGTGTGTTAAATGTCAATAGCACACCAATTTATATCATGCACCTACCCATGGCCTTCAAGTATCTAAAGACTATTGGCGTTTCTCACAATGGGGACTCTATCTCATTGGGGAAATCAATCCTCATTGCTCACAGTGACACCAATCCATCATCATCACCACTAAGTATTTCACCAAATGAGTGAAGGCTATTCCTCTCATCTCGACCAAAGCCGATAAGATAGTCGACTTCATCAATCATCATACCATCTATCATTTCTATGTTCCCCATAAGATCATCACTAATAATGGCAAATCTTTTAAATACAAGCAAATCCAAGGTTTTTACAACGCATTTGGCATGAAGTTAAACTTTTCCTCGCCTTGCCATCCACAAGAAAATGGATAGGCAGAATCCTCTAACAAAACCCTCAACAAGATGTTAGCCAAAGTAGTTAGTGTTTCAGGTCAAGATTGACACTTTCACATCCCTTTCACTTTATGGGCCTATCACACTAACATTTGAACCTCTACGAGTGCTACCCCTTTCTCAATAGTCTTTAGAGTAGAGGCAGTCTTGCCTCTCAAAGTCTAGATTCCTTCTCTTTGTGTATCCTTGCAAGATATCATTTTTTAGAGTGACTATCATCATGAGTGTCTGGTACGACTTGAGATACTTGACAAGCATCACCTAGCTGTGCTTAACCACCTTTGTGTCTACCAAGAGAAAATCAAGCGTGCCTATAATAAGCACCTGAAAGAATGAAAATTTAATTTGGTGACCTCATCCTAAAGTAAAATCAACATGTAACCAATATGAATAAAAACAAAAGAGGCAAGTTTGCTTTCAATTGGCTTGGACCCTACATCATAACCCACAAGTATAGATCAGGAGCTTACTATTTGTCCTCTCTTGAAGGCAAACTAGAACCTAAGCCTCTCAATACTTTACATTTGCATCCTTTTTTTTTGTTAAACAAGGATCAAACTCACATTTTTGTCTAACTTAAGCTCATCCTTTGATTTACAAGATTTTCACCTTCACTTACCTATCCCCATCCCTTTGAGGATAACCGATTACAACATAAAACCATGTGATTAACCGTTATAGTTATAGCCTAATCTTAAATATGGGTACCATGGCTCTACCCATACCATGGTTCTCATGGATAATTTTTATCTCTAATCAGATAGAATCACATGGTCATTATCTCTCAAAACCACACCTTTCACCTATCATTTACTTTTTGTGCTAAAAGTTTTACCCTCATAAATGTAAACCTCTAAGCCTATATAGACTTGTTCATGTCTAAACCTAGAATCAAAACAATTTGGGATACCAAAATATCACTTGGATCACATGTCTCTAGCATTACAGACTACTCTCTTGAAGGACAACTACCCAAAACTAAATTGCTTAAAAGATAGACTGCTCCCTTGAAGGATAGCTATCAAAATAAATAAAACCAAATTTAAACCACTCCCTTAAAGGATGGCTAAGTTAAATTAGTAAAAATCAATCATTTGAAGCTTCCCATATTGATCAGCTTCACAAACCTATCAAAAAAATAAAAATAAAGGACCCTATATCAAAATTAGAACAAGCTATCCCAAAAAAGATGCAATTAGCTTTCATATCTAGCATTAGTAGACTTCCTGCATTGATCAGTCTACACCTTGAATTATGACATGGACTTGTCTAATATAGTTCATAGGTCACCTATAAAAGGGGTAAACTAACCCACATAAGGCTAGCTTACCTATCAACCCATTTACCTTTCACCTTCCACCTACCTCCCCCTTTATACCACCTATAAATCAAGGGACTTATGAGCTTACTTGACACAATGTGATCAAAACACCTTTTTATTAACCAAATCATGATAATGCAAAGCATTTGAAAGTCTTATGTTCCTTAAGCCAATCTAACTTCAGTTTTGATTTATCCTTACCAATGAAAAAGCATAGTGTTTTTTCCTCATCCTTATCATTGGTTCATGTAGATATATGTCTCGATTCTTATCTCTTTTCCTACATATAGTTGTTAATCTAACTTACTTTATGTGCATTAAACTTTAATATCATATTTAACACATCACATATCCATGATCATAAATCATAAACATCATAACCATAAATAAAATCACTACAAATCATAACATCATGACCATATTTAACACATCACATCCATAATCAATGAAATAAGTCACATCATATAACATCATATCATAAACAACATCAATAACTATAATCAAACCATCCATAATCATAAATATCATATCCATAAATAAAACAAAACATCATCCATAATCATCACATGCCTAAATCTACTAAGTCCATATCTCATAAGCATAAAGCATAAAATGTCAAGACATTTAAACCATGAATCATGAGACATAAATCACATCTATATATCATCTAACATCATATACATCATGTCATCAAAATAAATATTAATACATGTAATAATATATATATATATATATATATCTATCTCAAAGTATGTAAATCTCACTACATTAGTACACAGGTTGGTATCAAAATCATGTACATCTATATATACATCCTATCATATCACATCATGACCCTAGGGTACCACTACCATTGGCCCCACCTGCACTACCACTACCATCTGGTGTTGGTCCTCTTAGGATGCCTATTTGTCCACCCACCGAAGCAACCCACTAATTTAGATTCACCATAGCTGCCCCACCTGTTAAACTCACTGTATACTCACCCCATTGGGGCTACTCAAGATACTGTGATAGAACTATGGCCTTATAATTCTTCAACTCCTCCACTATGGCCAAGTACCATGCTTTAGGAATGGTACCTAGTGGTCTTGTTGGTGTTATCACTACTCTTCCCCTCTGTCTCAAGGTGTCCCTCTCCTGGGTCACTAAGCCTAGTGAGGTCCTAGCTTGATCTCTCTCACATGTTATTATGACAACCTAGCCCTGTAATGTCATAATTTATCCCTACATTGTGGCCACCTATCCTTGTAAGACTATAATTTATGCCTATGTAATAGTCAGTACTGCTCCTACCTATCCATCAGGGCCACCAACCTATACTTGTACATGTGGATCCCCACCAGTTGGATCCACATCCATGGCCTGTCGGCCCCCATCATCCCACCTGAAATCGACCTGTGTGTGTGACCCTTGATGTTAAAACACCTAACCCTCCCTTCCTAAAAACCCAACAAAATAGCAAAAATTTAACAAATAAATTACCTAATTTTATCCCATACCTTACCCCCAACCCAAATACTTTTTCACTTTCAAATTTCATCAGCTAATTTTTCAAATCACAAATAAAACCTACATCTATGTCAAACCCCCCAAAACCCTACCCAAAATAACCACAAACTACCCAAGTTCAACTTCAAAACAACCAAATCCACTAATCTATCAATTTAAAACACTACCTATCTCATTCATCAACCATTATCAAGGATGAAGCCCACATCCCATTGCTCGTCCATGTCCTCATCCACCCTACATCCTCAATCCTATCAAATCACCTCAACACACGCCTCTAACCAATCAATAATCACCAAGTCAGTAAAATGCTCAATCAACCATCTCACACAAAATTCCAAATCACCAAATCACTAGAAACGCACAGAAATCATGGGAGTCAACAAGCTAAAAGTGAAAATAATTTTTGTTTTTCAATTTTTATCCTCTAGCCTTTTAGGGTTTCCCCCTGACTATCGACGGTTAGGGTAACCATCGATGGTCTATCTTAGGGCCCCTAACCATTGACAATTGGGAAACCCACATTTTAAAAAATTTAGGCACTAACACCTAAGTGATAAATTTTTGGAGATTACCTTCACCAAACCAAAACCAATCTATAGGAAATTATCCTTTTCCAACCAACCATTAAACCACGTCCACCTCAACATTGGCCATTTTGGCTTGAACTATTGCATACTCTGTGACAACCTTGCTTGGCCTTTTTGATTGCACTAAACAACCTTTCCATGTTGAACTTTTGAATTTGCACCACCTTGTACACAACTAGACCATTTATGTTTTTTAAAGGAGCACTTCCTACCTTAGATACCTGTAAAAAGACCGACCATATCTAGAATACTTGATAAGAATGACCCGATCAGCTATGCCTAATGTTGTGGCCTGATTACCCCATCATCAATCCTTCTAGAACTGACCTTATTTTTACCAACTATGGCAAACTTAGTCTTTGCATGATCTTGGCTATCATACTTAATCATATTTTTGCATTTCAAATGCCCAACTACCCATGTCACCAACCTCGAGACTCCCTAGACACTGCTTATCAAACTCCAACTTGATTTGGGTTTTACCTCATCAACTCCTAGTTTGAGGTGAAATATCTTCTCCTATAATTAGAGCAACCAAACATTTGACTAATAAATTCATTTTTGTTTTGTAGCTTGTTGATTCAAATTTGCATAACAAAAAGGGGCAAAATATAGACACTAGAAAATTACACATAATGGCTCTAGATGTTGAAATGCCTTGAGATACCTTAGAGACCACCTAACCCTTCTCAACCCACTAACCAACCCATCAAAATTTGGGTCTAGTTAGCTACTTAGCTAACTAAACTCGCTAATTCACTAACTTAACCCTTACCTAACCCTTTTTAACTCACCTTGACCCTTTTACCTTCGAATACTCGACTACCAATGGCCATCTTGACCACTGATAGTTAGGTTGACCGTCGGCTATCAAGTCTTCCTTATTCTTACATACATACTAGTTATGTTCAAGCTAACATGGCACAATTATATATGTCTACCTTGCCCATTTTTAATGAACTTCCAAGCATCAAAATCAGCAAGTCAACCTCCTAGGGAACCTTCTATCCTCCATATCTTTTTGCCTATAAAATGAAAGGAGTAAGTGAGAAATGATCCACCAATCAATCAATCATAAGCATTCTAACATATAGGGATTCAATATTTTTAGTCAATCTTCTTTCCAGCAATTTAGTAAATGCAATAGAGATCTGAACCTCTGCCAAAATTACTCTTTAGGCAAAGTACCATTACTCTACCAAAATTGCTCCAGCCATCAACTATCAACCATTTAGCAAGAAATAGGTACAATTTTTATTTTAGCTTTGTTTACTTGGTTTCTGACTTCTTGACCTGAATCAAACCTCCTGCACCTATCTTCTAACTTCCTTGCCCCTAACCATACCCTTAACAAACCTTTGTTTGATCATTAAACCATTCTGCAACTCTTTTTTGAGTACCTTCAAAATCTGTAAGAAACCATCGACGATCAGCATAATCATTGACGGTCACCTCTAACCATCGACAGTTACCCAACCGTCAAAGGTCAACGTAACCATCGACGGTCACCCTGATCATCGATGGTCACTATGGTAAGAAATAACAAGTTATTTCTAACTCCTTACCCCCAACTAAATCTAAATTTTTATGTCACTACCTATTTATAGGCCTCTACATAATTTTATAAACCTGACTTGATCTATTTTAACACTAGTATTGACCCGTTATTGCTATATTTAATTATTTTCTCTAACAAGCATTCATTTTTTCTTGTCTTTCATTTTAGTTCCTTTCTATTATTTAATGAAAGTACTTTCATTTTAGCTCTTTCAACTTAATTGTTATCAAAGAGTGGATTGACAACCTCCTAGCAAGCTCATGCTTTTTGGATCTAGCTCACACTAGGCAATCCATCTAACTGTCTTTCTAACAACCCCTTTTGTTAGTATTTTCTTATCTATAGGTCATCCTTTCAAGACAAAAAAAAATTCACATTTTTCTACATCATGCGTGCACAACAATCAGGTTCTTCTACCACACCCTTATTACTAGTTTTTTATCTTCTTTTTTAATTAAGAAATGAGTAAAAATTAAGAGAAATAGGGGGTAAAGCTTTCGCAGAGAAGAATGAAGCATGGATAATTTTGTCTAGCCATCCCATTGACTACCATTTACCTTTTAATGTAGTTAGGTTAATTCTATTCCGTATAAAGATTTTCCATGGTTCTTCACCTTTGACAGCTCTAACAATCCATTTAGTTGCTAAACGTACCCCTTTTGTTTTTGGATCAATAAGCCCCAAAACACCTTTACATTTAGGCTGAATACAGTGGGCCCATGATGTAGATATAAATCCAATATTACCATCCCATTTATCTCAGAGAAATTGTTGGATAATTTTAATTCAGTCCTCGTAACCTTTTTTGAAGGCATCCAACAAGATGAACAATAAACATGTGTGGCAATAAAAAATTTGTTAATAACTTGGATCTTCTTGCCAAATAAAGGAATTTATTCCCCCAACTAAAAAGTTTGTTCTTAACTCTGTTGAGGTACCAATTCCACATATTATAGAGAGAAACTCCAAGACCAAAAAAGATCCCAAGATACCTCATAATCTCACTATGTTTAATTTGTTTCCATTCCTTCATATTATTATCCTTGACTTTTATTTTAGACTAAAGTATTTTTTAAGTCTTTTTCCGTTTTCTTTTTTTTTTGGCAGGGGCGGGTGGGCAGGGGGCGAGTGTTGTGGTGTGGGGTTGGTGTTAAGGGAATTTTATCCTTATCATTTCTTTATATGTCATCCTGCTTGTTGTGAGCACCATTTTTATATCACTCATACAAATAAATATTATTTATTAATTTATTTATCTTTAAATATAAATCCCATTCTCAACCTAACATTAATATTTTATGAATTCAAATTTTAACTTTGAGATTACAAGTTTCTCAACATACAAAATTGACTTTTATTTTAAGTATGTTTCATCTGCACTAATCAACCCTGTGTGATGGATTAGTAATGTGGATATCACCTTTTGTGTTTTTGTAGATACTAAAATTCAATTTATATATTACTTAAGTCTTGTACACTTGTCAAATACCTATCATGTTTGTACTTTTAATTTTCAGACCTTTCTGCTGCTAAAAGGCTCATGTTCGCTACCTCTTTGTACTTAATTAATTATCTTTGAGTCTGACCCTTGTTATAATGATGACACAAGCCTTATATTATATACAAAATTCTATAAACCTAATTTTTATCTTTCACTACCAGTTTTGGACTTTTATTTATTTTTTACCTCCCCAAAAACTTGTATCCCAAGCAAACACATG
This sequence comes from Torreya grandis, assembly GCA_037957365.1. Lineage (NCBI taxonomy): Eukaryota > Viridiplantae > Streptophyta > Pinopsida > Cupressales > Taxaceae > Torreya > Torreya grandis. The sequence goes on along the minus strand of JARHVA010003105.1, from coordinate 1,542,750 downwards.
CATCAACACAACTGTCCATTTTCCTAAAAATGTATAATGCCCAAAAGTCATCTAATTTATAAAATAGATGTATCCAAAATGCCAACCTAGGTTATTTAATGTGAGATATTTATAAAAGGGATTGGTATATATACAACATCAACCCTCATTTATTCCTCATCTAGCAATCACATACAATTCACAAAACAATATACCAAGAAACACTTAATCGAGCATTCAAATGAAAAAATATTTCCTATTTGTACCTATTTCCATATTAGTCATAGGAGTAGTCTTTCAACAGGTCTGAAGCATTTAAAGAGCATTATATGAGCCATATTTTCCAAGTTATAAGATAGGTCATTTTATGTCTTTGCTTATCACATATTGTGTCTTTATGCACACATAAGCTAATACATAGTAGAGAACTACATAATTATAAGGTCCTCTTCAAAGTAGTGGTTATGTAGGTAGTTCCCATTGAAAAAGGGGTCTTTGGGGTCAACTCAACACCGTGAGCCTACTAACCCATTTTTCTGATAATCATTCCAAATGTGAAGAACTAGGGTTTGATCATTTGACAAAGAGTGATAGCCTGTGTCCAAAATTTTAAGACATAAAATTAAAGGTGACATAAAATCCAAAAGGCTACAATTGCTTGCATCTAGATCTAGTCAATATTTTGTATAGGACACCTACATCAATGCAACAATCCATATATGATGTAAGCATCTAAGGCTATCAAAAAGACATTTTTTATAAACTAGTGATTATTCCCGGACCATCATCTAGTCCACTTCCAACATATTCGTTCTTAGACTTGCATATGCACAGTAAACCATCTAATTACCATTGTTTATAATTTATTATAATATCTAGATCAATAGTTATACTTTACTATTTTTATCAATATTAATTGTATAAATTTAGAATATTATTTGTCTAAATTTTCTATCAATTGGCCTATTATAGATTAGTTTATCACCCTTGTGTCATAGACTACTCTATCTTCTTAACCCTAAATTCCTCATATATTTCAATTTAGAGTTAAATAATTGGTGAACTCAACCTCTATGTCTTTTCATGTAACTCCTAATGTGCTCTAGGGTTTTATAAATTTTTTGATCTCTCAATTGTTAAAATTTATTTAAAAAATTATATTGTTTTCCAAATCAAAAGAATACATAGATTTTTCTTTAGATTTCATATGCCTCCCTTATCTAGAGTTCATCTCAATGTTTAAAACATTTCAAATGGATAAAATGGAATCTCTTCCTCTTCCCAACCCTAAGGAGGGTAATGGTTACTTTCCCTCTAAGCAAGGCCATGCTATTACTCCCTCTGACTAGGTCCATGCCCTTCCTCAAACCCCCTCACCCACTTCCCACACCTATTATTGATGGTGGGGGTATGATTAGGCAATCTATGATACCTAAGGTTTGTATTGGTCAAACCCTTATAGATCAAATTAATATTACTAAATAAGAGATCCAAAAGTAAAACCAGTATTTAAGCTCAAAGCTTACATCACTACAAAATTAGCTCATATATATATATATATATATATAATTTCAAATATGCTAGTAATACATATACAATTGTATCTTCTACCAATGTTGTGCCCAATAAAGGATCATTTCTAAATCAAGAGTTTAAAGAAAATATCTTTAAAAAATTGATTCACATAATATGAAAAAGGCTAATAGAAGTCAAAGAGAGATTTGAAGGGTACTGCTTAGACACAACTTGATCATATTGCCTCCTTTACAACCTCTAAGAAGAACAAAATATTATTGACAATATCATATAATGCATGGGCATCACACTAATCATTGTTTGGCTCTAAAGACGAAGAACCACCGCATAGTTTATAGTGGTGATCATAAAATTAATACATCTCACTTTTGCTCATAAACATCTAAATATTCCATAAAATACAAAAATCAAATACTCAAGAAAAAATAATAACATTCAAATAATTTAAAAATACCAAAAAACATAGCATATTCCTAGTTTTACTATTTTTTATACTTATATTGTTTGCTCCATGTTAGTGAATAGCATATCATTCCTTTCCATATATATATGTATATATTTCACACATCATTTGAATGTGATACAGGCATTACCTAGATACATGATATATGCACATGCAAATGTTATGCCTTCCCTCTACTCACGTCATAAGTGTGTTAAAAGCATCTACTTCTAAGATCATAATGCATCCAGGTAATATTATTATATGATCATTTTTCATTATCATGTTTGAGATTCTATACTTACGCATGCTTATATATAAGTTCATATCTTTTCATCTATGTACTTGATATGCTATGTACTTATCATTTTTTGCTAACACATATCGTTAAGAACTAGTATGTAATGCTCATTTTGGTTGCCTTCATTCCACTCTTTCTTTTTTTACACTTCCATGAGTGTCTTGCCTTGCTTCCTATTATTTTTCATCATTTTGCCCATTTAAGCATTTGAATATGTTCCTTTTATTTTTATCAGTGTGCCTTTGTTTACCTATTTGGACATTTGAATATGTCATTATTTGTTATATGAAAATCCTAATGTCATTCTCGGCTTTGTGGACATTTGACTAGGTCGTGTCCCTTTGATTATATGACATTTGAGCATGCCCCTTATATGAGGTCTCCTTGGACCATTCCCTTTTCATTTGATTTTGAATGTCTTTGTGTGTGTGTTTGATAGCTTGTTGAGCTTGTCTTGTTACTCCCTAGACATTACCATGGTCTATATCATGCATCTTGGGACTTGATGTGATCACCTTCTATGTGCTTTAATGTTATATTTACCTATGCATGTTATTCATATATGTTACATGATCCATACATAGCTTATATTTGTCTTATCTTTTTGAGATAACGTAAATACCAAGGTCTATTTTCTCTCACCTCAAAAGGGGTAATATCAATGTTGGCATGTCATAAAGGTATGACGCCCACATTTTCACAGTTTTAGATAACAGTGGGGACATGTTGTAGAAACATGTTCTCCAAATTTACATCAGTTCTCAAATTATCTAGATTCAATGGGGGCATGTCATTGAAACATGTTCACCACACTTGCACCAGTTTTACAATTCACCAAATTTCATAGTTATATTATTTAAATACACATTTTTGGTAGCATTCTATACATTGGTATTGTTATTATACCTAAATTTCAGTTTGAGACATAAATAAGGTGCATATGACATGCAAGGAGCACCTAAAAATTATAAAATCAAATAATTTACCATATTTTAAATACTATTATGGATTGTTATCATACCCAAAATGGAAGATTATGGACTTTTATCGATCCAATCTACTACAATAGTTGATTCACCGGTGGAAGGTTGAGTTGATTAAATCGCTCAATCTAACCAAATTTATAAGTTACATTTCATTAAATCATTTAACTTCACTATACTTATAGGTTGGATTTTATTAAGTTGTCCACCCTCACTAGATATACAATGTGAGTTGATTAACTCACTCATAATCTCCAAGTTATGCACATAATTGGGTTTCACGATTGAGATGAAACAAACCCAATTGTCATGTTGCAACTCACATTTACACTAGATTGGGGGCATGTAGTCCTCATATATCTATATATACATGAAATTACAAGTTTAAAATTTTCTTAATCTCAGTTTTAATGTTTCATGATGAGACATCCTTTTAAATCAAAGTGTTAAAAGGCAATATGGTTGTATTGACACATAAGTGTACTCCTAACCTTGCTCTTTTGACTCTCAAGCATTTCAGATTATTTCAATTTCATATTTTATACATTGAGTATATATTGTAACGTGCTTTTAGTTACAGGTCAGTCCCCATGAAAGCACTCAAGGTGGGCTCATACAAAGACAAGGTGTGTTGTACACATTGAGATACATGTTTCTTTTCTTTAAATTAACAATTTCATTACTAGATTAAAGGGGGGGCTGTAGATAATATAATATAATTTATATAGTACCTCAATCTTGTACACTTGGAAAACACATGGCATGGCTATACCTTTCAATTCTAGACCTTCTCGCTATCAAAAGGCTTGTGTTCATTATCTCTTTATGGCTAGTTATTTATTAGTTTGACCCTTATTATTTTGATGACCCAAGCCTTTTATGTTGTACAAAATGATCTAAACTTGATGTTTATCCTTCATTGTCATTTTTTGACCTATACCTATTTTCTAGCTCCCTAGATGCTTATGTCCTAGGTGGACATATGCATCGACGCAAATGTCCATGTTTTTAAAAGTGTCCAATGCCTAAAAGTCATCTAATTTACAAAATAAATGCATATAAAATGTCAATCTAAGTGATTTAAATTGAGATATTTCTAAAAGGGATTGGTATATATAAAATATCAACCCTTATTCATTCCTTACCTAGCAATCGCATACAATCACAAGGTAATATACCAAAAAGTACACAATCAAGCATTCAAATGAGAAAATTGACCCTATTTGTCCATATTTCTCTATTAGTCATACGCAGTCTTTCTATAAGTTTGAATCATTAAAAAATATTACATGAGCCATATTTACCAAGTTACAAGCTATGTCATTGCATGTCTTTATTTATCATATATCATGTGCCCTTGTGCACACACAAACCAATACATAGGGTAGAAATACATCAGTTTGAAGCTCTCTTTAAAGTAGTGGCTAGGTAGGCAGTGCCCATTGATAGAGGGGTCTTTGGGGTCAAATCAACATCATGAGCCCACTAACCCATTTTTTATGTATTCACTCCAAGGGTGAATAAGGTTTGATCATTTGACAAAGAAAGACAACATGTATGCATGATATGAAGACATCAGAAAAAATGTAACAGAAAACCTAGAAAGTTATAATTGATCACATCGAGATCTAATCACTATTCTATACAGAACACCTATGGTAGAGTTAGACACCTACATTGATGCAACAGTCTAGATGTGATGCAAGCATCTGAGGCTATGAAAAATGCATTTCCATAAATTGAAGACTATTGTAGGGTCAACATCTAGTCCACTTCTAGCTTGATTTTTACTCAGACCTGCATACACACAGTAAACCAAGTATCATTATTTTCAATTTATTGTAATATTTATCAATAGTTGTACTTTACTATGTTTAGCAATCTCAGTTGTATAAATTTATAATATTGTTTGTTTGATTTTTCTATTAATTGGCCTTCTATAAATTAATTTATTAAACTTGTACTCTAGACTATTTTATCTTCTTAACCTTATAGATTCTTCCTATATTTCAATTTAGGATTAAACAGTTTCTTATATATTTATTTTAAAGTTAAAAATTTTGATGTAAAGAGGCTCTTTAAAATTCTTCATTATTTTTAAAAAAACCATAGTCTAATATAAGGGTGTAATAATTTGATAAATTATTCAATCAATTGGTTAATGAGTCCACTTATTATAAGGTGTGATTTATGGATTAGGTGGGCTTTCGTGATATTAAATCTTCTTAATTTTGTATTATATAAATTAATCGATAAGACTCTTTTTTTTTTTAAATAATAAATTCATATTTATAAAATAAGAAATTACATATCGCAAATGCTATCAAAAATTATTCTAATAAATTTTTAAACGACAAAAAATCCAATGGGAAAAAGAAAAAAACATACAAAAAAATAAAGACAAGAAGCCCACACATGCAACAATGAACATCAAAAAGATGAAAGCGCATAAGATTAGGGAAGATGTTATGTACCTCAAAACAAATCATCCAAGGCCGTACTAGTCAATATCCCTACAATCGAGTTAAGGAGGAATAAATGGACAATCCCAATAAACCCTTGAAATCCAAAAAGAACAATGCAAAATTAAAGGAGTAATTGCAACATCATATCTCAATCCCTCTCTTAGAATACACGATCAGAGGTAGAGGTCTAAAATATTTTAATTTTTTTCTCTAAAATCATTTCTTTAAACAATCATCTATTGTCCCCCTGGTCATCCTTCCCTATAACTAGTGACTCCCTCCATCTCTTCTCATACCTTCATAGTATATAGACATAAAGTTAATAAATGATTCATAGATTCAATTTAAAATTCACACATCCCAACTTCCTTTTGGAGCACTTCCCAAGTTCTTTAATGCCAACTACATAAAAACCTTCATCTTTGAAGGTGCCTTGGTCTTCCATAATAGCTTCCACCACCATGATCTTGCTTCATGATCTTTGTAAGACATTGTAATTAGACTATTCTTATTTTTATCATATAAATTAATTCACTTATAATGAAATTATTTATCCTAATCAACTGGGTTGTAGTCCAACAATGAGGATGATGGTGTAAAAGGTGTTGTTTAGCCATCTACTAAGGTAGAAATTCCATGAGATACAAAAAAGGGATGAGGCCGAGATACAAAAAAAGGATGAGGCCAAGATCATGTCCCAAGTAAATTTGATAGAATGGATACCCTTCAACCTTTGGCACTAAGCCAAAGAAGCATTATGTACACCTAATCCATGTAAATGTAGGGTTTCAATCAAAAAAATATATTTATCCCAAAAAAATAATAAATTATTAGTTACAAAACATCTTTGATATAATTTGTTTTTAAATTAAGAATAGTATTGATATGTTAATAAGGGTACCATGCGCCAAGTCCCTCCGGGGATTTGAAATAGACAAATTTTGGGAGTGATATTGATATCACTGTACTTAAAACTTGATAAAAAAAAATTAGAAATAATTTTGTAGATAAAAAACTGAATATATCACGATAGTGAAAAAAATAGTAATATGGACTATTGATAATACCGTTTATTATGTCTTTATCAACCACCCAATGTTTGGCATTTTACTATTTTCTTTGGATTTTAAACATTCATTGAACAAGATTTTACATGGCATCTTTTGGCATTTGTCCATGATTTGAAACAAAAAAATTTAAATAAAAAATGGCCACTAAGCCACCTTTTTTCAAACAAACATTGTCAACATTCTAAAAGTTGAACATTAAAAAAAATCACCTAAAAACATTAGTCTGCAAGTGACATCAATGTCATTGAGTGAAATCCCATAGGATATTTCCCTTGAATGTACTTGTACCAATCTTGCGATAACAAAAATGTGTCATGTTTATATGTAAATATGAAATTTAGGAATACGCAAGAAAAGACACAAGAATATATGTATCACTATTATTTAACTTCATTAATATATTCATTTTGTGTTTCCATTACAAACCAAAAAAATCGACACACCACAAATTCAGTTTCCCAATCGGGAAAGAGTCCTTTCATTGTTTTAAAGACAACATTCCTTGCAAACCTTTGGTAGTTCAAATAACATTTCCACTCTTAGATAAACTTTTGGATGCTTGTAACATATATTTTTAATTTATCAAAAGTTTCGACTTCTTGATTAGTGAAACTAAACATCACTGTCTCTCTAAACTATTGAATATCTTTTTCTAATAGTGGGGAGTAGACTATAGGCCAATTTTGAGGTTGATCTCTAATTTTTCAACCAAACTTCAAACAAAATATGTGTATAATGTGATATACCCAAAGGAGAAACCAATATAAAATACATATACATTATTTACACCATTTTCATTAGTATTTGATTTTAATTCAAAGACATTGCATACCTTACATATAAAATAAAAAAGTAGTTGCTTTTATACTCATATTCAATCTTAACATGTTTACCTTTCAGTTGAGGCCAATTGTAAAAGAATGGAATACATCTTTCACAATGTGTTTGATTTTTGCCATTCTCGATGTCCCTAGATTCTACTTCTCTTCCTACAAATGTCACATTACATGATATAGAAACATAGAGTACTGAAAATTTTAGTCTTTGTGTTATTTAAAAACATGAAAAACATTCATGACATGCAAGAAAAAAAAAATACCTTTATGTTTAAAATGTATATAGCCATGGGTCACAGGTTTGTGTCCAGGGTGTCAACACACTAAAATATTCATTTAAATTGATTGGAAAAAAAGATATACATAGAAATCAAAAATTGATGTTGACCTATACACATTGTCTATATAAAAACATAGAAAAATAGTCACAACAAAAAGAAAATACAAGATAAATATATACATTCTTTATGGAAAATACATTATCTACATTTATTATCTTAGATGGGAAGTCTAGTTCATTTTATTAACTAGTTCAAATTTCATTTCAGAGTAATAATTTTATGGTCACGAAATGTTATTACACTCGGTACAGATTTGTGAAGGGAGCCTAAGATGGAGTGTTTGCTACAACATTTAGTTTTTTCGCATATATCAAGACAGTTTACCAAAAGTTGTACTTGTTTTTTTTTTTTTTTTCTATATTTTTTCAAGAAAAAATCTTAGTGTAAATGCCATATTATTTCTTAACTAGAATTTATTTTGGAGTCATCATAAAATGTTGGGGAAAGTTAAACCATGGATGGATGTTTATTGAATTATTATAGAAATATCTATTTTCGATTCCATTTTATTTTTTGTCAATCAATGTAAAATAAATATATGGTTCTATACCCTGTGTTGATTGCATCTTATTTATTTGTGATATTTTTTTTTGCATGTTTTCAAATTGATCTTACAATATAGTTAGCTAGGCTAAGTTATCTTATTTTTGTTTCAATAATAAAGAACAATTAGATTAAATTCTCTAAAGATTAGTCATGTAAAGATTCAACTAAATTAAATCCACATATTAAGATTCTTAAGTAAAACATCTAAATATTCCATTTACTAAAGAGTTTATATCAAACATGAAAATATAGACCATATTGCATGGGATTGTTTACAACTTCATCACTTCATATACTTACACAAAAAATTGTGGTGAAATTGATTTTTAATTGTCATTGATGAATTGCTTTGGAACCTTAGCTTCAAATCATGTTTGGTTTTTGAATACATCATCATCCCATCTATAAAACCCATTTCATTATTAGAAGTCAAAATAAACCAATAATAGCCTTTTGGAGTTAACACATAAGAATTAAAATAATAATAATTTCAAAATTAACCTCCTTTTAACATTAAAAGAAATAGAATTTAATAATGGATTGGTTTGAATCAACTATGCTTCTAGGACAATTGATAATTGCAAAAGTATTCATAAATCTTATCAAAACATTAACCTACACAACAATAAAATGCATGGATCAACTATGGACAAATATAATTACAAAGGACCCAATAAACTACAAGTCTATTTGTGTGTAAAGCTTTTGAATTAATAAGTTGCAACTTTACATCATGTTTATGCTTACATATGAATCAAGCCAAAGTATGAAGTGAATAGACTATTCATTTCATTTAGTTTTAACCAACTATTCTTGCTTACTCCTTTGGTCAAACATATCACCCTATTTTCCATGTTTGAAAATATGTAGGGCTTTTGGAAAGGTAAGGTGCAAGTTGTTAAACCAATGGAATATAATTTTAATATTTGTTGTGCATTGATTGGCAAATATTTTTTCATGTTATTAGCAGCCTCATGTGGTTCGAGATGATCTTCGATGCAATGAATATTTTGTTTGTTGTGTTTGAGATATATATACAAAGATAATAAATAGATATGATGTATTTAAAACCTAGCATGAATTTAAACTGATAGACATCATGTCATATTTAATGCACACTGGTGTGTCCACTAACATCATTTCCTAACATCCATGAATGTCTTTCTTATTTGAAATACCATTACTCCTACTTCATTCAGTCTTGACGCCCTTTCAAACAGGGGCAAAATGTATTCACTTAAAATGACTCACTTCATTTATTGTCACTAATATTATTATTAGTCAACACTAACATCACTAATTTCATGCAATGAATACTAATCTTATATAATTTTGTCTAATTCATATTTACTAATCATCCTAGTCTTTTATCTAACACCTATTTCCATTAATCTTCATCTACTAATTTTATTCAAATACCACATACATCCCACCTATTAGTAATCCCCTCATTTATCCTCTTATTAACATCCCATTTACTTGATAAATCTTCCCATGCCCACTTGTGAATTTTGAATTCATATAATCCTATCTATTCCCTAGGTTTCTCTACAAACCTACATACTAGCCATGACATCACCATCCACTTATCTCACCTAATCCTCTCCTTATCACACCATCACCACCTAAATCCCCTCTAATCATTACTAACAATTAACATGAATTTTATAATTATCTAATTTTAGAATCTTCTTCCATTTTGACCTCCTTTATCTAAAAGCCTCTAAATCTAGAGGCTTCTAAGGAATTTTTAATTCCTTTTACTTCTCCCTCCTTCCTCTAGTTAGATCAGTCGCCCCTCAATGAAAATCCAACTATGAAATACATAAACCTCTATGTCAATCTTGTATTCAAATCCATCAATCTATCACTAGTTTATTAATCAAAACATTGTTAAAGCTAATTATATGTTGTCAATAATCTAAATTTGTAAGTTAATCCATAATCAATTAGTTTTTTTCTTGTTTTGATCTTAATTTAAAGCAATTAGCTTTAGGATTGAAATGCTAAATTTTTGTTTATTTACCTCTGCATTTTTTATATAATTGCATAATAAAATCCATTGTTCAAAATTTATCATCTCACAATTGGTAAACTCATTTTTTAATAAAACTTTGGAACACTGAACATGATTTATCCTTTCGTTAACGTTAGTAAAGCATAGAAGATAGTTGAATATTTCAAAACTCGATAGAAAATACTATTAAGCTACTAAAGTTGGTGGTAAACTTGGAGGATGGAAAAATTATGGCCCTCCTGGTAGATTTCCCCACATTGAAGTGCCCGAGTGCAAGGCTCAATATGAAAGAAATTACTGACATTCATTTCACTATCTTTTGACAACATTTTGCAAAAGATAAAGTTGATTGCATAATACATTTTAATGAGCTAGTGATAATCAATCAAAAATTATTTGTTCAAGATTTAATATTTGAATAGCAATGGAGTATGTTATACTTTATTTACAAGTATCTTAAAATAGTCTATGTTATATCCAAATTCAATGATTATTAGTATAGTGATTTTGTAACATTATAACCAATGGCATAGGTATGTGTACCAAAGAACAATTTACTGAAAAAAATTAATTTGAAATTTGTATTACCATCAATTTTGGTGTTGTTAAAATAATAGACTCTAGACGTAACTAGAAAATGCTCGACACACCTATGGAAGTACTTCTAGGAGTACAAAAGCCCCAATCACTAATAAAATATAAATTGCCTCACAAATAACAATGTATATATTTGACTGCAATACATAATATTATAATAAACTAAAATATGGATTCTAATATGTTACATTACCATTTGACACTACATGACTCGATTTATTTCAATTCTAAATAATATTATTATATTCATATTGTGTGAAAGGACATGGCATCCATTTATAAAAAGATTATAACAAGTCAAATATCTAGATTAATGCATATTAAATCCATGCATCACTTCATATATCAGCAGCTTTTTGTTTATTTATTTAATTTTTTTAAGATTTAGAATCTTTTTTTCCTTTTAGGTCATTTTTAATTACACTTGTTTAAAGTTGATTTGTGTATTTTTTTATCAAGATTTTCAAAGGTTCTTACAATTGTCAATGAAAATTTTGTGTTTCAAAGTTTTGTATTTAGCTTAACTGATCAAAATACAAAATGAATTAATAAAACACAACTTTAAAATTTTTGAATGTCTTACTTCAAAAGCATATCTCAATCGTACAAAAGACAACCGCAAATAATAGCAAAAGTCTCTAAAAAACATATTAAAAAGACACTGAAAAAAAAAAGCAAAAGTTTGATAATGTATCAAATTGTAATTAAAAGAATATACTATTGATAAACTATTATAAACTTCATCTATTGATTTAGGTATTTAACCCATATGTTTTGAGCCATGACATCCCCACAAAATAATTCTTCATGCAAGAATCATCTTCACTAAAAAATACTGAACTATTAATTTAATAGACCAATAATTATCATGTCAAATCTTATAAAAAAAATTCTTAAAAAAATAAATTAGAAACCTAAAAGAATATTACATATATCCAAATTACCAAATCAAATTATCATATATAAAATGATTTTAATATTTATGCACTTAAAACATCATCATTGTGCTTGAGCCATCTTAAACTTTGAATGGTAGCTATAGAACAAACAATTCATTGGCCAAGAGAATTAAAGTTAAAGTCTACAATAGAATAAAGAAAATTTAATATCTTCCATATGCTGCCAACTCGAAATGTTTCATCATATAAATAATTATTATTCCAAAATCCCTTCACTTTACTGGGTACACAAGCATAAAATCCACAAAGACATATATTTCCATATATATATATATATATATATATATATATAATGACGTAAATTTGAGTTTTTTATGATTAGTAAGAATCAAGTGTTGCTGAAATTTCGTAACATAGAAAACAAACATTATAGAATCCTTAATATATAATAAACATACACCTTTCATGCATATAATGCCTCCTTGATATGATTTTTTTTCCAACACTACTATGTAGTAGCCAAAAACAAAAAGGACAAATTCAAAAGTGATCTTATCACTAATTCATAGCCTTGGTTTATTTCATTTAAATAATGCTAATTTTAAATATTATACATAAAAGGTGTCATAAGAGATATATTCAAGCTAACTTAGAAAAATCAAGGAACATTAGAAGTCCTAAAAATTTTGGCAACAGCAAGATTCCATCTATATATTATTGAATCACATAAACTTACAAATTGCTTTTGGATTTTAATATATATATATATATATGATCATTTAATAAGTTGAAATTCCATAAAGAAAACACAAGATAATATTGTAACAATATTTCTTATTGATAGAAGACATGTAATATTTAAATTGTGATATATACAAGCAATTCGATGTAAATAGCCTATTTATTATGATTTATGACCTAATTACCTAAAAACATAAAATGAAAGTTTTGCTTTACACTAAAATAATAACTTGGAAAAAAAATACTATTGAAACAAAAAACAGAATAACCTAGCCTAACTAATTATATTGTAAGATTATTGAAAACATGTGAAATAAATAAATAAAATGCATTCAACATAGAATATAGAACTTTATCTTTCTTTCACATTTGATGACAGAAAATAAATGGAATTGGAAGTAGATATTTCTATAACAATTCAATAAACACTCATCCATAATTTGACTTTTCTCAACATTTAATGATGACTCAATAACAAATTTTAATTAAAAAATAATATAGCATTTACATTTAAGAATTTTTCTTGAAAAAATATTAAAAAAACAAATATATTTTAATAAATTATCCGAATATGTGTAAAAAACTAAATGTTACAATAAACACCCCATCTTAAACTCCCTTCACAAATTTGTACTGAATATATTATTTATATTCATTATAAGTTTTAGAAACCCAAATTAACATTTAATACCCTGAATGAAATGAACTAGACTCTAACCTAAGAAAACAATATCAATTCTGGGAGGAACAGGGCATTTTAGGTCTATTATAGGGCATGCTATAATAGAGACCTCTTACTCCTAAAGACTGAATGTTGTACTCAAGTCCAATGTCACTGTTCTTTAGTGATCATTTCCAAGATCTCAGTCTAAGCAAACACCCATTAAGTGTCATACCAGCTATGGAACATGTTTTCATAGACTTAATCTAAACACGTGCTATATAAAAAATGCATGACAACCATATTAAATTAATACCAGCCCAAGGCACATAACAAATCACAAACCAAGATCATTATATCCAAAGTAAAGAGCTTGAATGCAAATATATTGAATGAAATTTGACAAAATTTATGTCAGGTATCTACCTACCTTATAAAATATGCTTTTGATGATTCAGAATATAAACCCCTAGCAATGTCTACCTTGTTTAGAAGAAAAGGAAAATATGAACTTTATCAATATAATTTTCACATGCCAAAAAGATCTGTGCAAATTTTATGTCAGCTTGCCCTAATCTAAAAACATATTATATTTACCATTTAGGAGGCGATGGCAAAGAAAACAGCAAAATAGCACCAAAAAAATAGTAGACTATCAGCTGGGATCTCTTAAAAAAATCAACTTTTTGTTTTTTTTTCCCATTCTAAATACTATAGGACTGTGACTACATATAGGCTTATGGTGGACTGTAAATGGGATTAAAATATCAAAGCTGGCACATTATATTCCTTTTTTTCATCTAACAATATACATGCATAAGTTATACCGCTCTTGGGTTTTATGGCCACCGTTACAAGGATATTTTCACACACGGACCCTCCCGAATTCGTATTCAAGGCACAAAAAATGAAATGGTTACAGTGAGTAACATGGTGTATTGAGATCTAAGGGATGTGGGGCTTAAAATCCTAAAATGATGACATGATTTTTTAGATTAATGTAGAAATATGAATAGATAGCATTCTGACATGATTTTGATTCAGAATTTAATATAATAGAAAAGATATTTTTTTTTGGGAAATAAGAATAGACAAACATAAAAGGCAATTGTTGAGGGTGCTTGAAGTATTTTGATTAGAGAAATATGAACAGAAAATATTGAGGTAATTGTAAAATATGGAATAAAATAATAATGATTTGGAGGAAAAATATTAGAAACTTCATTACAGAGCTCAAATTTATATTATTCTCAAATTTTGTAACTATATAACTGGATTTCTGGCTTGTTTATTTTGACCAAGAGATTAGACATATTTTTATTAAACTCAGGTTTTTAAAACAAACACAATACCAGGACTCCAATTAAACTCTAACTGTAAATAAATTACACTGAAGATAATGAATTAATAAACAAGTGCAGAACGAAACCCTGAGTTAAAAATGTTACTAGAGAGATAATTTCGTGTGTTTTTATGAGAGAGCTTCAAAATCACTTTCAAAAAATTCTTTTTGACCTTTTTGCCCTTCAAATAAATCTACAGAATAAAATAAAAATTCCTTAGCTTTGGATTAAGAAACCATGAACGCTTAAATCTGATATTTTTTTTTTGAGGGGGGGTGGAAGGAGAGGCAATTCAAACCCTGGTTTTGGGAGAGAATGTACTCGAGGAGTAAATGGTAAGGGTTTATTCTTGTTGCTAGGGGATTGCACCACCCATCATTCTCAGGGAAAAACTTGTGGCAGTGATGAAAATGGAAGCACTGTTGGGTGGCGCCATGCCGAGTCATTCACACATTTGATCTCAAATTAGGCTTCGCAGCTCAGCCTGTCGTTGAACAGAGCAGTTTTCAATGCAGCAGTTTGGAATCCATAGCCCTGGGAGTACATATTTCTATACTCATGAGCACCCCTAAAATAACCCCCAAAAAATGCATACTCGCATTGGGAAAGAGCTCAAATACCCACATGATACTGAGATATGTGAGCATATATTTCATCGACATGGTCAGGTGAGACGGAAAAAAATAAATAAATAAAGTAAATAACTAGTTCTTACCCATTGTTCCTGAGGCATCACTCCTGCAATAAAATGTAGCGTTGCACTTCTACCCAAGGCTCACGCTGGTACACCCTGTGTATTCTATCGTACACCACACAATCTCAAATGAGAAACAACATTGCAAGTAAATACATCATTCTCATCACTATACGATCTAGTTCTGCAATGACCACCATGTGAAATCATGTCAGTAGGCCAAAAAAAAATCAATGCATTCACTGAGATGGCGATGGTGATCTGAAATGTAATCCCTTAGATACTCTGACAGGATGGATCGCTGCAAAAAAATAAATCCATGCCTTAAATTTTGCCCTGAACTACATGAGACTCCTATTAACATTAATTAAAAAAAAATTGTTAATAAGTACATAGTAAATAATAATATTATATTCAACCGGTTACAAAGATTGCACCTTACCTTTCCAAAATTTCACATATTTTTATGTATAAAAAACGGAATGATTTGATTGACCAAACAAACAAACAATGATATCTGATTAGATCAAATTGATTCCTTTAATGATCATTGGCTAGTTGCACACCTAATATAAGGCCACTAACGCTTATTTAATTTTCCTCTATGAAAATATAATTGTTCATAAAATATATCTCAAACCCTTTATCCATGGATCTTTATAAGTTGTTTTGTCTAAAACTCCATCTTCTATTGCAGAGAATTCAATGTCGATTTCCCTTAATAAATTTCTATACTACACCGGCACATACTATGATCAAATGTGCCTACAAAAAAAATAGCATATGGTTATAACGAAGCATAAAAAAGAGTTAAAAGCCTCAAACTTATGCATTGTTGAATAGGATACAACATAGTCCCATCATAGAAATATTTTTTTGCCCTAAATTTGTCACAATGGAACCGGTAATATTAACTGCCCAAAAAAATGGCCCATGAGTAGCATGAACTTCAAGCGAAAGATCTTATATTATTAGTCTCCTAGAAAAACCTCAATGTTTTATGAGCACAAAGTAGAAAACACACAACACAAAACATAGAACGTGTATAAAAATGGCTAAAAAATAATTAAACATCCCCCACTCATTAAAAAATGTTACAACCATCCATGACCACCCATTGTTCATGTTCAGAGGAGTGGTAGGTGTTATAGTATTAACCCCTTCCCTAAATGCAATATTACCCATGTGGTGCTTGAATTAAGTGCTCCCTTTACTTTTTTCATTACTAAAAACTTATTAATACATATATTATTAATATTATTATATAAATACTAGGGGCAAAATTTTAAAAAAAATGTTGAAGGAATCTAGCCTAGAGACTGAGGAAGAGTAGGAGACTACTCAGGAAATACAAGCTTAGAGGAGCTTTCTAGTTTTAGTGGTTAATTTGTTTGTGGTTTTTAGTGTTTATTTTTTAGGTCATATTTGTCTATTTTTTTCTTCTGGGTTTCTAGTTAGTTTATACTCAACTAAAGGCTTTCTCTTTCAAACTACTATCGTTCTTCAATGTTTTTCGCTTTATCCTACTTTTGTTTAAACTAGTGGTTAAAGGAGCCCTGTCACATCCCCTTTTTTTATACCGAGCATGTGTCAATGATACCCTATCGATGAGCTATTGCTCCTTTGTTGACGATAGCGTATGTGTCATTCATGATGCATTAGTTGTGGTACATGTGTCTGCATTTTGAGCAGGATACCTTGTTGATGTTAATGCAATCTAATAAGGCCAAAGAACTATTTTTTAGAGTCATTGTTTGCCGTGAGCTCGTGTTCCTCTGTCAACTTAAGCCATATAACTTTGTAGATGTTGATGCGAGTATTTTATGACTATATATATATATATATATATATATATATATATATTTGTTTTCTCTTTTTAATCCGGTAATCAAAAGATTAAAAGTGAATTGTAAAGAGAATTCATCTGAATGGTGATACCTTCGATGTTGTTATATCCATAGCACAGATGTAAATATTTTACATACCTCTTCATTTATTCCCACGAATTTTAAATGTAGTAAGGTCAAGTTATTTAAATGAAACATGAATCAACTCTTCATTTGTTTAATTGTTTTAACATAAAAAATTATGACTAGAGGAATGTGGTACAGTAATAATCAACGTGATTGAGATGTAGGGGCAGACAAATTAAATGACTCATCTATTGTGCCACCCTAGGGGAACAAAAATAAAGTTGGTATTAAATTCAACATTGACTAAAATGAATATTTTCCTTGATGCAATCCCCCCTCACCTATTGTGCCACATGGGGTAATAGTGAATTAGATGGAGTAAATAGTGAAGTTGGTGAAAAAAATTCAATGCATTAATCTATTTATTTGACAATCTTCCTCAACTAATGGAAATATTTACACTATAGGATGAGGGTAGTTGTTTTCCTCTCAGCGTGTATAAAAATAGAAACTAGGAATGGAGATTTATAGGAAATAGTGCACTCTTATAGCACATTTGTAACAACCTTCTTAGATGCATATGTAAGTGTTGGAGGCGCCATACTAGATCCAAAATCAAACCATTAAATAAATAAATAATTATTTGGCAGTTTGCTATTGCCAGATGCCAACAAATCTATTTTGATTTATGGTATTCTCTTGCGTGGCTATAAATATATTTACACTTTCGATGCAAAATAAGCTCATAGATCTTGGTTAAAGTAGGTTGCCAACTTAGATTTGATTAGCTTTATTTGTTTGTGGCAGGGTATTGTTGAAATATCATAACACTTTCCTTTGGTATATTGTTCTTGGCTTATCAGTGTGGGAGATACCATAGTAAGATAATATAAAAATTAAAGTTTACGAATGAGTAAATATACACACTGTATTATGACATAATATTAAGGTGTTGACTTCCAAGTTTTAAGGGAAATAAGAGATTAAGTATCAATGAATCGTGGGGTATAATAACTTGGTTAGGGTTTGGCATAAGATTGAAATATCTATAAATTAATATACATGAGGTAGAAGGAAATTGAGATGCTATTCTTTATAATAAATCTTTATTTATATTTTAATAGTTACAAATTTATACTCAAAATATAATACGTATATTTTGATTGACTCTATGTATCTTGGATCGTATGTGTCAACAAGGCTCTAATATTTTGAAGTAGTGGAATCTAATTATTACTTTATGAAGTTAGAAGATATTTAGAGATATGTTGAATTTGATTGAGTATTCATATTGTCTTAATGCATGGTCATTAAATATTCTATAGATATAAATCCATTTAATTATGGGATCACTTTTAATGGTTAAAGAAATAAATAAAAGGAGAGGATATATATCATGACACTAGGTGAATTACTATCAATTGGAACTATGATTGCCATTAATATTTCCACACCCTGTCTCGTTAAGGGGATTTATGCTATAATAAATTATCCTCCTTGTGAGATGAGGTAAGGTAAAATTTTAATATTAAAGTTTGAGATCGACTTCATTCTCACAGAACCAATTAAGGACTGATGAGCAAGTGAATTGTATATATTGCACCCTTAATTTTTTTATTTCGTAGTAATTTCAATAAATCTAGCGTTAAAAAAAATCAGAGTCAAACTTAACAGTGGAAGCCTTTAGAACCATAAGAGCAATCCTCGTTACTGTGTCAAACCAAAATAAGTGTTATATTGGTTTCGAACTATATTGTACTTGATAATAAGCATAGTTCATAAGAAAGGAAGCCCCATACTTTTGTTTGTGCATTAATGATTTTTTACCTTCTTTCCATAATCCCATTATAGAAGATTACAAGAAAGAATTTTGGTTTATGATTTATTTATTGAGATTATGCGCTTTGCACAATGTTATTATTTGCCTAATGGTTACTTCATATAAGATGTGTTTGATCCATTTAGAGATGTTTTAGCAAGTGAAAAATCAAAAGGAAAGTAATATAATATTTATCTTCGACACCTAGTTATTATCAAATACATGAACATTAGAGATAACTTAATGCCCTTAATAAGAGGACAAGTGAACTTAGAAATGTACTTTTGTAAATAGAGTACCTTTCACAATATTACTTGAGGAGAAGTATTTCAAACTTTTACATTGCTTTGAAATGATTTGGCTGGCTAGTGATACTCCAATATGCTCAAGTCTAATTATCATTTTACGTATATTCTTTATAAACCTCGATAATGATTTATTGGGGTAAGATGAGGTATTATAGCATAAGGACTCTCGAGTCATATTTGCAAGAGAAAAGTCATATTTACTCTATGGATAGATAATCCATCTATATGTAGATATTATACCTTTGAAGATGGTATTATGGTTTGGAATTATTTAGGGGTATTCTTGATCTATATTGGTCTAAGTGGCAAACTATTTGTTACTCTTTTTGTATGTGGCTAAAGTCCATAGTCTGGAAAATATATGAGGACATGAGAGTGATGGTGGACATCACTAGTCCTAGATTATATACTTTTTTATGTGAATGATATGGTTGTAAATACTATTGAGTCTTCTCTATGTAATTAAGGAACGCAATTATACCTACCTCCTTGTATGCCCTCATGTGATAATACTTTTGTGTAAGCAATTATACCTTTAGTATTTTTTAGATAACTAAATCAAGCCCTAATTTTGTGCATGTCGGTGCCATCGCAGATATGTATGGCAGCTCAAGGAGTGAGCGCAAGAATAGGAAACTAACCCTAATATGTTTTCCTTAGTGTGGCATTTATGATTATCTAAGTGAATTCTTGGGCAATATGTATAATCATTTTAAATCCTATAAGACTTAACCATAGTGTGAATGTTTAGTATTTTATCCATGTATTAATAATGACAAATGTTTTTTGAGGTGATTATTTATGGATCAAGGAATGTGGATTCCTTCATCATTACTAGTATATAGATTTTTATGTGAGAGTGCTTGGGTAAGCACACAAGCCTGGATTAGTAAGGTGTTATGTTATAAGCAACTTGAGTGTGTCATATAGATATGGGATTGACGATCAGAGCTTTAGAATCTCATTTATGTCAAGAAAAGATTGTTCCCTATTTGGTGTAGAGTGCCAACCTCTTTAGTGATGATGTCTCGTGGAAGAGTCCATCACAAGTGAAAGGAGAACTACATTGGACCCTAATTTTAAGGAGCGGATGTGTAGGATGCCCAAGTTGAGGTGGGGGCATCAGGTTTATGTCCTTAGGTTAGGTTAGGGTTGGCTTGATTGCAAAACAATCCTTGTGACCAATTGAATTGGTTCTAGTGTTTGGCATGTGAATTGTAGATTGTGTTAATGTCACTAGTGAGGTAGTGAACTTTCAGTATCACATGTTATTCTAACGTTTATATTCATGATCTATGTAAACACTGACTCAATGAATCATGATGATTCACACTTTGTTGAGTTAAGGAAGGATAAGTAAGAATACCTTTTCAAGTAAATTATATATATATATACATATATATATATATATATACATATATATATATATATATACATATATATATATATACATACATATATATATATACATATATATATATATACATATATATATATATATATGTATGTATATATATATATATGTATATATATATATATATGTATATATATATATATATGGCAATTTTTTTTGGTACCTAATCAGAGGGGTTTTTACATTGTGGTATCCAAGTATTAGGTTCAACACTCAGCCTAATGTGCTCATTCGCAAGTCCTTAAAAGATATTTTTAATAAATTACTCAATCAAATTGATGTGACATTATTTTTTACCAGTGTGACATCTAGTGCTATCTTCTAAAATTTTGTACATTTTTGGATTCTATTGTGTCTAGTGTAGGTAGTATGGCATCACCACAAATAACCTGTCATAGTCTAGTAATATTATTAATAGTTCTAATTGTCTGGGACACTATTGTGTGTGAATCACAAAGCCCGGTTTAAACACTAGGAATGATGGGATAATCAGTTGTGTGCTTTTAGTATTTTGAAAAGTAGTGTTGCTCTCATGTGTCAAGGCATGGACCATCGAGACCATGAGATAATTACATGTAGAATCAAATTATGGTTTAATCACTTGCATCATATATTATCTTATTACTATTATGATAATTCATTATGTATTGCTGAGGATTTCAATCCATGTTATTGTATTGGTGTTTTGATAGAAGCAAATGGGAATAAATGTTAGGTGATCTTAGGTTTTATTTCATTGGATCAATGAAGCCTTTTGTTATATTATGTTGCCTTAGCCCTCTAGAGGAGTGAGTCTAGGATGCCTTGTGGTTCCCTCACCCTATCTGATGAGAGTAGAATCGATGGGAGTGTGTTCCCTTATTCTATAGATGCCAACTTTTTCCATGTGAGTAGTCCCAAGAGGAGTTTATGGATAGTTGTTTTTCCTTGGTTGAAGCCTTGTCTACATGGATCCTGGACAGTTTCATACATTTTTTGTCCCTGTTGGAATAAAAAATCCATGATATTTTACATGGGTTTAAATTATATACAAGTGTGCGATGTGACCATTGGCTAGGGTGATAAATTAATGATATCACATGGATAACCTTGATAGGGAACCTTATATGAGTTATTTTTATGTTTTGTCTCCTAGTGGCAAATGACCTTGTCTCCTTTGATAGTGAGCTATGTTGGTTAGTTACACAATCAAGAGTTTATCCTATGGAGTTGGATACTAGGTTTCATGAAGATAAGTTCTTGTGGGCTATTGAGACATTTTGGCACTAATGAGGTGTAGGCATCGACCTTTTTATAAAGATGATCATGTTAGATTGTGACTCTAACCTATTGAGTGCATTTACTACTATTGAGGAATTTAAATCTAGTTTGGATGTGGGTATCTAAAGGTTGTGGTCAGTTGTTACCTTTCCACTCTAGTAGAATGAGAGTGGAATAAATCTGGGTGCTTAGTGTGACCTTGCATTTTACCGCTCATTATTACTAAGGGTCTAAGATACTCTTGTTGTGAAAATTTATTCTAGTAAGCTTCGAGCTTTTGTTAAGCACTATTGGTGCTATATGTGATACTTTGATGTCGACCACAGGAATGACCCACTTATGTTTACATGTCATGGACATACTTTTTGCTGATGTCACCATAAGATACCTAGGCATGATATATTTTATAGCATGTGGTTTATCCTAGATTGTGATATCTAAACTTTTATGGGTGTCAATATTTTGAATTGACTCTCCACATTTCATGTTGACTATTGCATCATTTTGATAGTACATGTTGTACAACTCAGTGAATAATTTGATGGCATGTAGTACCATAATTGATAACTAAGTTGAATCTTGGGC
>JARHVA010003105.1:797500-852500 GCA_037957365.1 Torreya grandis | reverse complement strand
ACTTGAAAAAACTAAAGAATAAATAGACAAAGGTCTGAAACTGAAAGGAGGATAAAAAATTCTTGATGAATTGATCAACTCTCAAAAGCCATCAAAAAATAAATCTAGTCTTGATTTTGAAAAGGGAAGAGTCTTATAACTAGTACATCTACACACTTATATAAAAACTTTAAAGTAGAAGGAGAATAAAAAAACAAAGAATAAACAAGCTTGCAATAATGGATCCAAAGATACAAAGACAAACACAAGCACTACTGATGTAAAGAAATCTAAAGGAGAAAAGAATCCTAAAGAAAAGAAGAATAATGAGTCAATCTCTACAAACTCAAGGAAGATATAGAACACAAAGGTAGATAATGCAGATGGTTATATAAGGGTGAGAGACTTGAATAAGCTAGAGTTAAGAACATCTCCTCATCCTATACAAAAAATGCTATGACTAGGTATTCTTTATTTTTTATGGTTATTGTTATACATATAATCAGTTTGGTCATAGGGATAGAAAATCTAGGGTTGTACCTAAAAGGAGAACAAAAATTTTAAGCAAAAATTCATTTTCCCCCTTTTTAGATACAAATGTAATATGTTATAATTAAAATAATTTTGGTCACATAGCTAAATAATGTAGAACAAAGTTTGTAAGACCAAAAATACAAATTAAAAAGAAAAGTATGCCTCCTAGTGTGAACAAAGGTTCACAAGTCTCTAAAAAAGGAAAAAATATACAAATAAGAACCCTAAGGATGTGTGGAAAGTGAAAGATCAAAATGTTGCACAATCTATGATTGCTCAAATTGCACTCCATGTTAAGGACCAAAATTAATGGGTAACAAATAGTGGTTGCTCAAAACACATGACTAGTGATAATAGCAAGTTCATCAAACTTAGTAAATGTAAGGAATGATATATCATTTGTGGAGACAATATTGTAGTAAAAATCCATGGTAAAGGAACCTTAAACATATATGGAAAATCTCCTATACATGATGTCTTTTATGTTGAAGGATTGAAACATAATCTGATAAGTGTTAGGTAAATGTGTAATAATAGATATAAGGTCACATTAAATGTATAAGGTTGTAAGATAAGGAGATATGGAAGATTAGTTGCAAAAGGGAAAATAATTGAAAGTAATATCTATCATCTTAGTGAAGTGAATGATAATAATTGTCTGATAGGAAATGTTGATGAGAGTTGGTTATGGCATAGAAGAATGGGCTATGTCAAATTTGATAACCAAGTAAAAGTGAGCTCAAATAATTGTGTTAGACACATGCCTAATATAACCAAACTTGCAGATACTACTTGCAAATAATGTTAACAAGGCAAACAAACAAGGGTCATATTTCAAACAAAGGAGTATGTAACTACACATCCTTTAGAATTAGTTCGTACTGACATTTGTGGTCCTACTAAGACAAGAGGATATAAAGGAGAAAGATACTTCATGTTGCTAATATATGATTACTCAAGAATGACATAGGTAACCTTTTTGAAGGATAAGTCTCATGCATTTAAAAAATTCAAACTCTTTAGGGTCATGGTAGAGGTGGAGATTGGATGAAAAATCAAATGCTTAAGATCTTATTGAGGTGGATAATTCACCTCAAATGATTTCATATAGTACTATGAGAAGCATGGAATCAAAAGACATTACTCTGCAACAAGGACTCCACAACAAAATGGAGTTGTCAAAAGAAAGAATAAAACAATCAAGGAGATGGATATAACAAATGTAAAAGAGGCAAACTTACCTAATGGATAGTAGAGAAAAGCAATACAAATAGTAGTATATATCTTGGATATAAATCAACTAAGGGTAAATAGTGGTAAAATCCTTTATGAACTATGGTATATAAAACTTGCCTCTGTTAAGTATTTTATAATGTTTGGTAGCAAATGCTACATTAAGAGAAAATAAGATAACTTGGGATGATTTGAATCAAGATGTGATAAAGGAATATTTTTTGGTTATTTCACCCAAATCAAAGGCTACATATGATACAACAAAAGACTACAAAAAATTATATAGAGTATCAATGTCAAGGTTGAACAAGGCTTGAAACATGTTAAACGTGCAAGAAAAATTTGTAAAGAAGAATCAGATTATGAAGAGGAAGTATCTAATGAAGAGCTTGAGGGAATAATTGAAAAGGCACTTTCAAGATTTGTTCAAAAGGATAATCTTATAGATCAGATCATTGGTAATAAAATAAAGGATTTCAGATAAGGAGAAGAGTTGTAATGAATAAGGAGAAAGCAAGTTTTTCTCTAATATCTAAAATTGAGCCTAAGCACTATGTTGAAGCTTGTAAGGATGAATATAGGGTAAAATAAATGGAATAATAACTAAGCCAAATTGAAAAGAAAAAAACTTGGGAATTAGTTCTAAGACCTTCAAATAAGAATGTAATAAGTACAAAGTGGGTCTTTAGAAATAAATGTAATGAGGATGTAACTATTATAAGAATTAAGGCTAGATTGGTGTCCAAAGGATATGCACAAGTTAAAGGCATATATTTTGAGAAAACATTTTCTCTAGTTGATATATTGGAATACATAATAATGTTTATAGCATTCTCTATTTATAAGAAATTCAAATTCTATCAAATGGATGTTAAGTTTGCTTTCTTGAATGGGAACCTAGAAGATGAAGTCTACATAGAACAACCTAAAGGATTTTAGCTGCCAAAAGAAGAAGATTATGTTTGTAGATTGAAAAAATACTTGTATGGTCTAAAATAAGCACCAAGAGCATGATATTCAAGATTAGACTAGTATACCTACAACAATAAGGATTCAATAAAGGATGTACAAAAAATAATATGTACTTTAAATAAAAAGGTGTGCATATGTTAAATATTGTTATATATGTAGATGCTATCATTTTTTGTGGTAGCAACAACAAAATGTGAAAAAAAATTCAACTCAAATGTAAAATGAGTTTGAGATGTGAAAATAACAACAAATTTAATTCTTCCTTGGTCTACACATAACACAAAATAATGAAGGGGTATTTATATCCCAAACCAAGTATGCTAAGGAAATGCTCAAGAAGTTTGGAATGAAAGACAAAAAACTAGTAGGTATTCCCATGATAACTGGATGTAAGTTGAGAAAAAAAGATGAATCTCTTGATGTAAATTAGACTTTGTATAGATCAATGATAGGTAGCTTATTATAATTAACTACATCAAGACTTGATATCATCCAAGTAGTGTGCATGGTTGCAATATTTCAAGCTACTCCTAAAGAGTCACATGTCAACGCAGTGAAAAGAATCCTTGGATATATCAATAGTAAAATTGAATATGGACTATGGTACCCTAAAGGTGAAGATTTCAATTTGATAGCACATATAGATGTTGACTAGGTAGGAAGTGTGGATGATAGAAGAAGCAATAGTGGTGGTACATTTTTCAATGGAAACAAACTTGTTTCATGGATGAGAAAAAAGCAAGAGTTAGTTACTCTTTCTAAAATAGAAGCAGAGTATGTGGCAACAATGGAATGATGCACTCAAGTCTTTTGGATGAAGAAAACACTCAAAGATATTAGGTATAATATAGATCACCTATCTCTATTCTTTTTGACAATTCAAATGATATAAAGATATCAAAGAATCCAATGATGCTTTAAAAAACTAAGAACATATCAATCAAGTATCACTCAATAGAAAAGGTTGCAAATTAGGAAGTCATAAATTGATGTATGCCAATATAGGATCAAACTGTAGACACATTCACCAAACCTCTTCCCAAGGAATAATTTGAGTATCTAAGATAGAAATTGGGAGTGGTGGATCCTACATCACATCACTTGATCTTAGCAATAAGGAATGAGTCTAGGGGGAGGATAACATAAGCTTTTTTAATCCCTAGAAGAAGAGAGAAAAGGCAAACCAAGTATGCATATTTTTACAATTTTCTAATGAGTTGATGGTTGTATATTCTTGGACAAATTCATTTATCTAATAAAGGTGGAGAAAATTTTGGACAAATAGTGAGAAAGTTGGAGTCCCTTTTCCATTGATGTCAAAGGGGAAGAAAAAAGTGCAAATTATCTCTATAAAAGTTTGTCGAATGCTTTATGTTTATCAAAGAAGGAGCATAACATGTTTCCAAGTTATGTTTTGGCAAGTGTTCCATAGCCTATGGGGAATAAGCTTGGTATGAATAGCTTCAGTTCATGTTAATCAGAAGCCAATGCAAGCACTACAAGTACAATCAATGCTAGATAAAGAGTGGAGCATGCATTACAATATCAAAGCATTTATTTTGCCATTAGTGACAAAGGGGGAGATAGTTGGCAATATTATTGTCATTGATGTCAAAAGGGATATTTTTGGCATTATGAATGTCATTAATGTTAGAGGATCAAACAATATTGATGGAGAGAAGGGCATGTTTTACAATCACACATTATAAGTTATAATATTGCAATATAAAGTAGTTGTGCTTTTATAGAGACCATTTTTAGACAATTTACAAAGCAATTGATAGAATATCCATTATGTTTTTTTCAATTACATCTCATATGTATGGCATACAAGTTTAGATGAAGATAAATGAGCCCAAAAATTATTTATTTTATCACTTAGCCATTACTAGGGTTTCTCAGTAAAACTCTGTGTTTTAGTTATGGAATTTAGAAGCATTTCTATATTTATGTTGATTGGATATAGGTGAGAATCGGTCACTTAAGTTATAAATTACTACTTCCTCATTATTGTACAACTAGCCCCTTTGACCTAGTGATTATTAGCTTGGAGCAGTGATGAAAGACTTTAATATTTCCTAAGTTTTTGACTTAAGATTTGTTCAAGATTTATAAATGGTTAACACTAAATCACATGATATAAATCTAATGATGTATAGAAAGGTCAATATTTCAAAGGTGCCTAAGAGTTAATGTGATAGTGACACGTGTCACATTCATGAGAACTTATTAGATAGATATCAAAAAAGCATATTAATCTATCAGAAGATCTAATGGTGAGCATGTGATCATGAAATGAAGATCAATAGAGCATGTGGATTCAAATAGGTCAAAATGTCTGATGTTTAGTGAGTTAAATAATGTGATACTTTTGAAGATCTAATTACACATGGGAACTCATATCAAAGATCAACGGATGTGTTTTAAATTTGAAATGTTAAAGTTCAGAAGCTCATGAAGATCTAATAGAGAATGTGAACCTATTGGAGTTTGATATAATGGTTATATTTTAAGGTTGAGATAATTGAATGATGATCATTAGATCATGTCATGAAACTTCAAGATCTATGGTCAATATTTAAATATATGTTTATCTCAATGGTAAAGTGATAAAATACTCATGTAAGATATATTATATGACACAGAGAATGATATAGATTGCTTTAAGCAATCCATATTATGCAAAAAGGAAAGTGTATCAAAACTAGAGCCTGATATATGCTAGATATAGTAAAAGATAGATAATTATGATATTGGTGTATGAATTCAAGAATTAAAAAACTTGTCATTAAATAAATATGAACTGAGTCAAAAAATGGAGCATGATGTGTTAATGACCAAGTGTGAACATAGAGATGATGTGAAACCTAGATCTAATGCATATATATGTCATATAGGATACACACTAAGTGTGGAATAAAGATGAGTGTAGGTGTAGAGATGTAGAGAGAAAGAGAAAATAAGTACAGAGTATGAGTAGTTACAAAAAAAGTCTATAACTTAGAATTGGATTCATTTTTGAATCAATTTTGTAATCTAGAATTGTAACTCCATAATAAATCTGATTGGTAGGTTTCATCAGAAGAGATGAGTTGGTTATCAGTTCGTGAGTAGGTATTTCCTTCGATTAGGTGATCTTAAATTAGGGGATGGGTGGCTCCTTAGGGTTGGCACCCTTAAACATTGTAACCAATGAGGTTTTGATTGTGAGGTTGGATTAGAATAGTAAATTCTAGTAGCTATTCTCACCATGGTTTTTCCTATACTAGGTTTTCCATATACACTGAGTGTTGTGTCTATTTGTGTGTGTGTGATCTCTACATATTATTTTTAATTTTCATTAAAAGTATTAAAGGATTAATTTTAATCAATCTAGTGGTTTTCCTTTAATACTTTTAATGCAAATTAAAAGTATTAATGCTTTAATACTTCTAATCAGTTGAGTACTAAGAGGGGGTGAATCCTTTAATACTTTACTAATCTACATTAAAAGTATTAAAATTAAAAGTATTAATCTTTTAATAAATCTAGTAATAAGAGGGGGTGAATCCTTTAATAATTTTAATCCTTTCATAATTTTCACCCCCTCTTAGTAGATAGTGGTGTTCCAACACCTTCTGCTTGGCCCTACCAGCATTCTCAGCTCTCATCTCATGGAGAAACTTCTCAAATTGGGATCCTATAGCATAATTTCCCAACTCTTTTCTCTTCATAGTACTTCACCACCAGACTCTCATCCACCATTCATTCTACTTGAAAAACCTTTTAGTAAAACATGCCATAGTTTTTGAGGAATCCATAGGATTACCACCTCATTAGCCTTAAGACCATCACATCCCACTACTTTCTGGTAGTGCACCTCCCAATGTTAAGCCTACTAGTACCCATTTCATTAAAAGATTGAGATTAAAAATATCATCCATGATCTCCTATAGGTTGGGGTCATTCGACCCAATTGTTTAAGCTAGAATTTTCAATTTTATGACTAATAAGAAATAAAGAGATAAAGGCTACAGAAAAGGGTAAAATAGATATGGTAAAAAAACTTGGTAGAGATGTATACATGAACCAAATGAAGTGGAGAACCCTTATTTTGATAGGGGAAGGTGAACTACATAAAAAATCACTCAAATCAAGTTTATTTTTTATACAAGGAGGAAGTTTAGATTTCTTAGCAAATATTAGATCCAAGAATTTGTGAACTATCTATAGATGTTGTCAATCCACTCTCTGATACAAGTTAATGCTAAAAGAAAAGAAAGGAAAGTTGCATACACAAAAGTAATAGAAATAAATAATTTGATAATGTAAGCTAAAGATATAATAAACTAACATAAAGGTAGATTATAATTTATTGAAATAAATGTTTTGATCTAGTCTAGTTTGGGTCTAGTTAGGTCTTTGATAGAAAATAAGAAAATCAGGGTCTAGCCAATGACTAGTTTAATGGTGGAAAATGAGGGTTTTGGTCACAAAGCACTAACTATCAATAGTTATGGGTAACCATCACCAATTAGGGGTAACTATTAGTGATTACTAAATGGGATTGGGAATGTCAAAAAGGTCTACAGGTAGAAGGGTGAGGTCAAGCTCAATCTGATGCAGATGGTTTGTTTGAGATCTGGTAATGATAGGATGAAAAGGTGGAGGGTCCAAACTAACAAGAATGAGATGGGAAGGGTGTAAGGAGGTAAGATCATGATAGATATATTCAAGTATATGGAAAGGAAATAGAAATGGAAAGTAATCAAATGCTTACTTGATCCTAAAGAGATTTTGGTAGCATAATGGTGCTTGAAGGAGAGCTAGAATAAATTTGCCAAAGGTTCAGGTTGGTGGCTACTGGGGAAACTTGCGTGAAGATTCTTAAAATACCTAGAAGACTTGAGTAATTATATGAAGATAGCCTAAATTTAGAATTTGGATATGTAATTTTTAATCCACTTCTCCTCTTACTCACTTCCTTTTATAAGCAAAAGGTGATGAAGTAAGAAGATAAGATTCTAGGTTACAAGGTGTTTGTGATGTGTTAGAAGATAGATCAAATATAAACTATTAAATTTGTGCCTAATTACCTCAAGAAAAATTAGTGATGAGTTACCATCTTAGGGACCTAACCATCAACAGTTAGGGTAACTGTTGATGGTTACCTTAACCATCGATGGTTGAGGTACCAAATAGAAGTGGGTTAAAAAAGGGTCAAATGTGTTAAAAGGTCAAAAAGAGGCTAGTTAGGGTGAAAGGGCTAGTTAGTTAGTAAACTAACCAATGTAATCTAGGGTCAGGTTTACGAGGGTTAACAAGGTAATTTAAGTTAGTTAAGTGGATAACTAGACCTAATGTGAGGTTAGGTTAAATGGGTTAGGTGAAGGGATTAGTTCAAGATAGGTTATTTTGAATTTATTGGTGTAGCCAAAATAAGTGAAAGAGAAGTCTAAGGAATTTTGACAATTAGAACTGTGTGTGCAATTTTCTAGTGTCTACACAACACTAGTCCCTATTCTTCACTAGTCTTTCTTATTCACAATAAAGATGGCTCTTAGCTCCTCTACATTGATTATCAAGATTTTAATAGACTAACCATTAAGGATAAGTTTCCCATTCTTATCATCAATGAGCTCCTTGATAAAGTCCATGGTGCATAGTTTTCTCCAAATTGGACATGTGCTCTATGTATCAACAAATTCATCTTCATGATGTAAACATTCCCAAGACAACATTCCATACTCATGATATCCACTATGATTTCTTTGTCATTCCATTTGGGATTACTAATTTCCCCTCCACATTCCAAATTTTTATGAACCAAGTATTATACCCCTTCTTATGGAATTTTATCTTGG
Source organism: Torreya grandis (assembly GCA_037957365.1). NCBI lineage: Eukaryota > Viridiplantae > Streptophyta > Pinopsida > Cupressales > Taxaceae > Torreya > Torreya grandis. The sequence continues at coordinate 843,939 of JARHVA010003105.1, read as the reverse complement.
TCTTCTTTGATGACATTCTCATTTATATTCCTACATGGGAGGATCACCTCAAAACCACCTTGGGAGTTATTCATGACAACCACTTATGTATCAAACATTTAAATTATTCTTCTAGGAAAACATAGGTTGAGTATCTTGGGCATATTGTCATATCTGATGGTGTTTGTGTCGACCCCAATAAAAATGTATCTAGACAAATTGGCCACAACCAAATACCCTCAAAAGCTTACATGGATTTCTTGGTCTAATAGGGTAGTATCAAAAATTTATCAAGGATTATAGTGTAATTAAATATCCATTTATATCTATGCTCAATAAAGATGCATTTCTATGGATGTCTGCATCTACCCAAGCATTTTCAAACTTTAAAAATGCCATATGCACCACACCAGTCTTGGCCATGCCTGATTTCTCTAAGATGTTTATGCTTGAGTGTGATGCATGTGGAATGGGTATTGGTTCTATACTTATCAATGAAGGCCACCCTATCACCTTTACTAGAAAGGCCCTCACTAAATGTGATTTGGTATGTTCCACATATGAAAAAGAGATGATGTTTATCCTCCATGCAGTTCGTAAATGCCATCCATATTTGACTAGCCAACATTTTTGCATCAAAACTAACCATCAAAGCCTCAAATATTTTATATAACAATGGGTATATTCCCTAGATCAATATAAATAGGTTTTTAAACTCATGGGATATGATTATGAAATTACCTACATAATGGGTAAGGAAAATTTGGTGAATGATGCTCTCTCTCACTAGTTCAAAGACCCAATGCACCTCTATGCAGTCTCTCTTCCCATTTCAACCTAGCTCCATGATCTTCCAAATGAGTGGCATAATGAAATTCCAACCCAATAACTCATTCTTGAACTATCTACTAATCCATCTACTAAACCTCACTCTACTTGGGATGAGTACACATTGCAATATAAAGGTCTCCTTTTGTTACCAATAGGCTCCAAGTTCAAATACTTAGTTTTACAAGAGATGCATGCTTCCCCCTCCACTGGTCATTTAAGGTTTTTAAAAACATATGAGTGGGTTTATAATAATTTATATTATCTCAACTTTAAGTAGGATATCAAAACATTTGTTGCTCAATGTGATACTTACCAATGCATTAAAGGTGAAATAGTTGCCCCACCTAGTCTACTCCAACTACTTCCAATTCCCACACATATTTGGACTAACATTTCCATGGATTTTATTGAATTCCTCCCTCAATCTATTGGCAAATCAATGATTCTTGTCATAGTGGATCACTTTTCCAAATATGCTCATTTTTGCACTTCAGCTCATCCCTACACTACTTAATCCTTTCTCATACATTTCTTGATCATATATTCTAACTCCATGGTGTTCTTACCTCTATTATCTTAGATCATGATTCTCCCTTCACAAGCCATTTTTGGTAAGAACTCTTCAATCATCTTGGTACATAATTGAAAATGAGTTTGGGCTATCATCCACATACTGATGTCCAAACTAAAATCATCAATAAATGTCTGGAAACCTATCTTCATTATTTTGTCATAAAGTAGCAACATCAGTAGGTCAAATGGTTATCTCTTATAGAATGGTGGTATAATACCTCATACTACATCTTTAATAAAATGACTCCATATGAATTAGGTTATGGTCAAGTTTCCCCACTACTCTTATAATATACAATTGATAGTTCATCAATTTAGGTAGTCAACACTACTCTCTACCATCAAGAAAAAATTATTTGTGCCCTATGGGACAATCTCCATCTCATACAAAATCACATGAAGTAGAAAACTCATCAACACCACTCTGAGTACACCTTTCAACTCAAAGATATGGTTTTTCTTCATCTTTATCCATATAAACAATCATCTATGAAATAAAAAGGGTATCACAAGCTTTCACCTAATTTTTATGGGCCATAAAAGGTTCTCCAATAGATTGGGTTTGTTGCTTACAAGTTGGAGCTTCCACCATCCTCTCACATTCACCTAGTCTTTCATGTCTCCTATTTTAAGAAGGTTATTAGAACCAACATTAGGGTGTAAATAGTCTTACTAGAACTTGATAATGAAGGATCCCTCCTCTAACAAGAAATAGTCTTGGCCTAACACGCATGCCAACTTCACTCCCACTCTATCACATAAGTATTAATATAATGGAATGGTATGCAACCCAAAGATGCCACATGGGAAAAATTATTCCAAATTCAATAACACTTACCATATTTGAAGCTTTGAGGATAAAGCTTTTTTTTAAGAGTTAGGGGATGTTAGGAACCCATGTCCTACCTTTCTATTTACATTATTAGTGTAGTATTTTTTATGGATGCATATGCTTTGTAGGTCATCCCTGGAGAACAATTATATTATCCCACATTCATGGGAATAAATAGTTGTTAGAATATAATTAGTATTTAAGTAAGTGTTAATTCTAAATGAATTCATCCACAAATTGTATTGAATTGACATTTTTCAAAGGAGGTTACCCCCTCAAAGAGGCCAATAATTCTATGATTCATCCATTGTAATTTAGTTATGCTTATTTGAGTTAATATATTACTAATTTTCCTAGTTTATTTTGTGTATTTGCAATGTTCTTCTAGCTTGTTTAGGAAGGATCCTCACATAGAGTGGATTAGAATGAATGATAACATAAGTGGTTTGATAAATCATATAATGCCAAAAAAAATTAGCTATAAAATATATGATGAGGTAGTCAATTTCTACTTTTGTATAACATTTTTTATATTCAATGATGCTTTGACTGATATAATAGATGGCATATTCTCTTCTAGTATCATCTTGTTGGGAAAACATTTCCCTAACTAATATGGGTATGGAAGAAGTATATAAGATTAAAAGACAATCATAATAAGATGGATGAAGGGTGGGTGGGTAAAAAAAAGATTCTTTCATATTGTTAAATGCTTGATGACAAGGATTCATCCATTCAAGGGCATTAGATTTCTTTAGAATAAAATTAATAAAAAAGATGCAGTAAGCCATTTTAGGGACAAATCATCTTATTTCCCCAAGTTTTCCAAGGTAAGTGTGAATATCTATAATGGAATGAGGGATAGGAATTTTGACATTAGTGTTGATCTTAGTAGGATCAACATCAATACAATGAAGAGAGACTAAGAAACCTAGCAGTTTACCAAATGTGATGCCAAAGACACATTTGTAGGGATTTAGCCTAACTTAATATTTAATGAGGCAAGTAAAGATGATAATAAAATCAGAAAGATGAGTTTTTTTGATTTTAGACTTGGAAATTATGTCATCCACATAATTTTCCACAATCTTATAGATAAGGTCATAAAAAATGTGGGTCATATCCCTCAAGTAGGTAGCTCCAACATTTTTGAGGTTGAAGGTCATTTTAACATAAAAATAGGTGCCCCATTCCAAGGTGAAAGTTGTCTTATGTTTATCTTTGGGGGTAATGTGAATTTGATTATAACCCAAAAAACCATCTATAAGGGATAACATTTCATAACCAGTAGTGGAATTGGAATTGATGATGACATCTATGGAAGGTAAAGGGAAGTTGTCCTTGGGATAAAAAAGATTGAAATTATGAAAACCAATGCAAATGTGAATGATTATGGTGACTTTATTTTGAATAGGATAATGTTTGAGACCCATTCTCAATATTCCATTGACTCGATAAATTTAGCATCAAGAAGTTTAATGATTTATTTATGGCATAAATTAAAAACTTTTGGTGTACATTTTTGCTATTTTTGTCAGACATGTTTAGTGTCAATATAGGTGATGATATTATGCACCATGATGCTACGATCAATTTCAAGCATGTCTTTATAGGACCAAGTGACAATCTCATGATATTTATCAAATAATAAGGTAAAATTATCATGTTTATTTGGTGTAAGTTCTTGAGAGACTATGATTGGTTGAGGGCATGATGGGTTACCATAGTCAATGCTTGTAGTTTCATTAATAAGCATAACATTATCATATTCAAAATGATATGGTGTGATATGGAGAGAGAGGAAGTAGGATTTGTTTTAGGATCAATGATAGTGATGAAGTTGTTGAAACAAGGTGAATTTGATTGAAATTCCCAAATTTATGATGTTGCTAAGGAAGTTGAGGTTCTTGGATATGAAGCAATTAAAGAATGGCTTAATAACTAGGAAAAGTGGGAAGATGACCATAATAATTGGCATCTACTTTGAGATAAATAATGTTTTTACCATGGAGGTAATATTTTGAATGTATTTAAAGTACTTATGTGGCCTTGAAATCTAATGTATTCTCAAGAGTAGGTGGAGAATGGGAGGATGGTTGATCTAATGGGATTGGTTTATTGGTAGTATTATTATTAGGAGGAAGATTAGAAATGATGATTGCTTTGGTAGGAGTAATAGAAGATGAAGGAATTTTTGAATGTTTGGAAGGAAATATTTGTTCTACCACCCAAGGAGTATCAATAAGTGGAGAATTAGAAAGAGGTGCATGACCTTCATGTGATAATTCAAAATCTATTGAGATGGTATGAACATTGTGATGGAAATCATGTATTTGAGCTAGAGTTTGTTGATAATGTTGAATGTCCAAGTCTCTTGATTGAGCTTGGGCCATGATGTAGTTATTATCATAGGTTGGATAATTTTGAGATTTAGGAGGAAATTTGGAAGGGGATATGCCTAAATCAATGAATTTATATGGAGACACGATTAAAGGATCTTGTAATAATTTATCCACTCATTAATCATTACATGTGAGGTCATGTATTATGTAAGAGTATTCCTAAGCATTGCATGGAGGGGGAAATCAATGATCTTGTACATGAGATAAATAGTGTTATCATGAGGCAATAAATAAGGAGGTAGCCACTTTGAGATATAAGGAGATAGATTGATAGTTTTGAAAGTATTTTACAAGTCATTAGGCTCATCATCATCAAAATCAGAGAGACTGACATGTAAATGTAGGTTCATGTTGACAAATTTAGGTAAGGGAACACTATTGATCATTATAATTGTGGGAATTTGATATTAAGATTTGGGTTTTGGAATCTAAATAATCTAAGGGATAGGATTGGATTCATGTTTATACTTTTTATTGTTATGAAAGAGCTTGATACATTGGCTATTGAAAGAGGTGATAATCCTCATTATATTAGTCCATTGGCATCCTAGGATTATGGTTTAAGATAAGGGTAAATCAAGGACCATAATCATAGTTTAGATGGTCTTAGGTCCAATCATAAGAGGGAGATAAATACAACTAAATGAAATTTGATTATTTTTGTCAAATCCAAGACATGTTAAGTGAGTTTTCTTAAGATGATCTTTATTATAGCCAAGTTGTTGGATGAGCCATAAAGATGTCACATTAATAATGGACCCTTCATCTACTAATAATTTATAAATGAGGGTGGTATTAATGGCTATTTTAATGAAGAGATGTGGATCATCCACTCGAAATAGGATCTCATCATTAATTGTGTCTTCTTCAATGAACTTTATGGAGGGTTTTTAATAAGGGAAAATAGATTTGATAGTATGCACTTTAGTTAGTTGAGGCTCATGATAAGATGGTTCCTCTTATAAGGAAGATGGATCTTCAATTTCATTTAGTTGATGCATTATAAACTTTTGATGATAAGGAGAGGTGTGAATTAATTCCATAAGAATAATTTTACAAGGCATAAAATTGAGTTCTTCTAAGAAGTTCTAATGATATTTGGAAGAAAAACTGGCATGAGGATTAGAAGGTAAATTAAATTTTAGAGGAAGAGAAGTGGTTGGGGGTTTATAAGGAGGAGATGGTTCTTCATTGGTTTTTGAAGCTAGATGAGTAGTTATAGTCTCTTTGAGGAGTTGTTCTTCCAAATATGGTTTTTTTGGTTTGATGATATTATCTTTGTGAGCTAGTTTACATTGATAATTGACCTTAATTGCATTGAAATATTGAGAACTATTGTAATATTGATCATATTTAATGTCAAGTGCACAAAAATACTTATTGTATTATTGAGCATTAGATGTGGGAAAAAAATTGGTTGTGAGAAGAATAAGCTTTGGAGGCTTGTCATTTTTGAGAAATGTTATTGTAATCTTGATGATAGAGTTAAATCATGGCTTTGTGATTGAATAAATCACCAAGAGTATAGGAGATAGAAAATTTTGTAAGCCATATGTATTTTTTATGGGAATGATCTATGTTAGTGTAAAACCAAAAAAAGTGATTAGGGTCATACCATTTAGGAGGATTATTAGTATAAGTAAATGGTTTAGAGGGCACTAAAAATTGTGTCATTTATTACACAGTTAATGGTGTGTGAGAATATTGGGGATTGTTGACTTTGGCAACTCATAGTTTGGTTTGAGGAGGATTTCAAGTTATTGAATTAGTTGAATGTTGAAAATATACTTCAATGAGTTTAGTATTAGGTTCAAACTATTTCATTAAAAAATCTTGATGTTTGGCTTGGTTAAGAACTTCATTGAGTGTTTGAGGAGAAAAAGTGCAAACCTTATACTAAAACAAAGGAGTTAATGTCATTATAAAGAGTTTAAATAAATTGTCATTAGTCATGTTATGATCAGCCTTGTGATCCAAATATTTCCATCATTTAATAAAATCATGCACTGATTCAGTGGGAGATTGCTTAGCATTGATAAAATGACTAAGGCATTTTTTGGGAAGATCATTATTTTGAAACTCTTTAACTAAAGGATTGAATAAATATTCTAGTTTCTATATGGGATGTTGGGGAGGTTGATTTTACCATTCCCATACATCTCCAATGAAATTTTTAATTAAAATTCTAGTTGTGGAAAAATTATTAGTTTGGATCCACTCTTTATAAAGATTTCCAAATGCCTTAAGAAAAGATGCAAGGTCTTTAGTCCCATCATATTTAACAGTTGCAGATATGTTACCAATGTAAATAAAAATAATGAAAAGTGATAAAGGCTCATTTTTAATGTGTTGGAACATCTTATTGTTTATGATAGGTTGGGGGATGACATTCTTCATAACACCTCTAATAGGTGGAGGAATTTTTTTTGATTGTTTTGAAGGAGAAGAATGGGAGGTTGATTATCCATGTTGATTAAATTGTTTTGTAGTTACATCATTTGGGAGGTGTTATATCTTTTTATTATGTTCATTTGTTTCACTATTTGTGCAAGAGTTTGAGTGGTATCAATTAGTGGATTGGTGTTTGTAGGAGGAATCTTTGAGTTGGTATTATGGGGAGGGTTGTTAGATGGTGGATTATTTTTGGGGTTATTAGATATAATTGTTTTATTTTCCTCCACATTATGGTGAGATGATTGAGGATGGAAATTTTATTGATAGGTATGGAAAGGATCTAATCCACAAATCTCATCTTGTGGCATGATTTGAAGCATGTTGCAATCCAAATATGAGAGAGGATAAGTACTCCAAGAGTGAGGATTCTTTTGGGAGGTAATGGAAACACACATCATATAGTGTCTAATGGATTTATATTATCCAAGAAGATTCTAATAAGAGATTTAATAATTCTTGATAAAGGAATCTAAGATTTAAAAAGAAGAAAAATCAAGGACATAATTAGCCAGACAAAGAACATAGTCAGCCAACAAGTACATAATCAACTAGGATGATAGAGTATTACAAGGATGTAGGCTAAAGAAAATACAAAATTATATGGATTGATGTTGTACTACTGAATAGGGGACAAAGAAGAGAGATAAGAATACATAGTCATACAATTTGAATATGTATTGCTAAAAAAATAATGGAATAGGGAGATAAGGATTCATAGTCATGTAAGTAGACTATGTATTATATGTAGAAGGTGGAAAAAAATCTGTAAGAGATTGTATCGACCATAACGATAGTGTTATGCAATAAGGAAATATTTTGTAATATAAATTTGGAGAAAAATTAAAATCAAGCACCCAAATAATTAGATCAATGTGATTGATTTAATTGGAATACATGACATAAACCTTGCACCAATATTGGCTGATGCAATTTTTTCACTACAACACACAATTATGAAAGAGCAAGCAAAAAATGAAAAGTAAATGCTAACTAGTTGGTCATTTTAAGTATTATTGAGTTATAATAAAAAGTAATTTTAATGTGATATGAAATTTGGCTAAAATAGGGAACTATAAAGAAATATAAGGTTGGTTTCAAGATGTTTGCACTAAAAGGAGTCTATATTAGCAATGGTACTGGCTTGGTATTGGGGCCTACCCCATCACTTCACAATCTCATAGTTATAAGGGTGTCGGGTGCTTTTCCAATATATACCATCAACCATGTGTTTATACTTGGCCATAAAACCAAGCTATCTTCCCCCTTAGCATTGAAATATAAGTAGGTAGGCCTTGGGAAGATAAATGTTTAATAATTTTTGAATGTAAAGTGATTTAGTAATGTATGCAAAAGAGTAAAATAGTGTAACTAAAATGGAAATTTGAAAAACCACCTATTTAAGCTATGTGAGTTATTTTAATCATGAAAACAATTGAAAATGAAAGGTGAATTAATTACTCTCAAATAGATATTAATTCATTGATTGATAAAAGTACATAGTCAACTTAGCTGACATTGTATGTAAATAACAAAACAAAGTCGACTAGGTTGATGCTATTCTAAAAAATCAAGATCTTTAATAAAAAATTGAATAGGTCAATTATGTCTTCTAAATAGAGGAAATACTATAGAATTGAGTCAATCAGGTTAATCCATTTACTTATAGGGATACAATTTTACAAACTACAAGCTTATGAAAAGTAGTATTGGAAGAAGAATTGAAAATGATGGAGAGAGAAAGGAAGAATCCTTGATGGGCTTGCACATGTTTTAAATTATAATTTTTTATGCTTTGATGATAGAATATTGCTTCAAAAATTTTCCAACTAGGTCAATTGGTTCAACCATGTTTTCAAAACGTTATATGTTAAAAAAGACATAATGAATAGAATCAACTTACTTGAATGTGTTCGTAGACTATATATTGATAGAAGAAAATAGCAAATAGATTTGACTAGTTTAATTATGTGTAGACACTAAAAAAACACATAAATAGCTCTAGTTGTCATAAAATACCTATTTCAACCACCTTGAGCCCCTTGGGTTAGAATATTTTTAAAATCCCCTTAAAATCACCCCTTTACACACATTTAGCTAAATTAATTAGTTAATTAAGTTAAATAATCCTATTTACATGTCACCCTAACCAAACCCATGGCTAACTTAGTGACACCTAGCCTTAAGACTATTTTCTACCTTGGAATTTAAATCCCTAACCTCTTAGACCACTTTTTCTCACATGCCCATGCTGATTTAAATTAGCTCAAACCACTTCTAATGGTCGTAATGGCCAAACTTAAGTGCAAATTTATATTTTGGGTAACTTATAATATTTATACCTTGACCAATGTCGGCCACCCCTCGATTGATGATGGTTGACCAAGACCGATGTTAGTTACTTAAGATAACCCTAAGACCCTTGCTTAAGAGGTTGAAACATTTGAGTAAGAACCAAAACTCTCATGAAAATACAAGCTTCCCATTAAACTAGATAACCAACCCAAAGATCAAAAAGTGCTTTAGCACCTCAATACTAAGGACTCAAGCATCGTCACTCTACCCATTTTATTCCAAGCTTCTAAGTGGTTTAAATTCAACTTTAGGACATCTCCAAGCTAGTAACTCAAAAAATAGCTAAGTATCTTAAACTTGTTCTAAGTTCATTTATTTAGTTCTAGTAGTTTAGTTCTTGCACCCACTTCCAATCTCTCCCCATATCCTCTCTTGTGTTGGACTTTTGCAACTCCAAGCACCCCTTTGTCCATAAAAACCCACTGACCATTATCAACTATTTGAGTATCAATTCTCTATGTTTGATATCTTTGAGACCCCATTCTATCTTCATGACTAGAATCCAACCCCAAATAACCCATTAGACTTTTTGTAATATCCCAAAATTCCATTTTTATTTCAAGTTAGAACTATGACAAACCCATAGTGACTGACATCAGTCACCCCCTGACCAATATTAGTCATCCCTTGACTGGAATTGGCTACCCTTAATTAGTATTAGTTGCATAATGACTAGTATCGGTCTTTGTGTAATTCATTTTCCTAAGAAAAACAAGCTAAAATCACCCATCATCCCTCACCCAAAATCTATTTTTTTTACTTTTATCACAACACAAAGTTATAAATAATTTTTTGAATCAAGTTTTAGGATTTTAACATTAGTTTTAAACAAGTTAATGTCATTTTGTTAAAAATCACTCATTTTATCTTGGAAATCATTTATTTCATTATGATTGAGTACTTTCCAATACTTTATGTAATCATCTCTTATCATTTTTTAGAACTTTACTCGTTAAAAGAGTGGATTGATAGCCTTCCAAGAAAGTCTTGTACTTCTTGGATCTAGCACTTGTTAGACAATCTACCCTCCCATCTTACTAATCAATTAGTTTCTAGATTCATTTTTATTCCAAGTCATTCCTTCCAAGCCAAAGAAGATTTATTCACATCATCTAGATTATGGAGCATGCAACTAAATCTACATTCATCTACACCTTTCCCTTTAAATTTTTACTTATTTTTCTAAAAATCAAAATAAAATAACATAAAACATAGTGAAACATTTTGGCATGCCTGGTGAGACCCTAGAGTTTTATTGGGTTCATAATTGTTTTAGGACATTCTAGCTGTATTACTAAAAGACTCATTCATTACACTTCTTTGTTTCTAAAATTAAAAAATTATTTTCTTAATTTCTAAAAAATTGAAAATCATAAATTTAATTTATTTCATTTCAAAATCAAGTACTTTTTTATTTACTTTCTTAGAAAATACAAATCATTCATTTAATTTTTTTTTCTAAAAAGTGAAAATCACATTCATCCTAAGATAGGACTTGCATCCTCATTCTACATTTAGGTACATTCTAGTTATTTTTGTACTCAGTTAAATAAATCAAAATTTTCCTTTTGGTTTTAAAATCAATCTTCATTCATTGATTGCTTTCTTAGTTAAATCACATAGTTTAAAGTAATCAGTAAATCAATCATAATAATAACTTTTGTCACACACACACACACACACACACACACACACACACACACACACACACACACACACACACACACACACACACACACACACACACACACACACACACACACACATGCATACACACACACACCAAACCACTCATAAAATTAATTCATCAAGCATTAACATAAGCCCAACTAGTATCTCATCACCTAGTGGTAAACCTTCACCCTTGGATATCCTACTTGGACTTCATTACCAAGGGGAAAAACCAAAACTAAATACATTGGCTGAGTATAAAATCTGATAATTTAGTATATCTTGGTTAAACACCTAACACCCTTATCATTATAGTGTGTTAAGTGAGGGGGTAGGTCCCAATATCAAGCCATGTACCAATTATAATATAGAGATCTTGAGAGCCTTAAATAATTCCAAAACCATCCGTAGAATTCTTACTCTATTACCTATTTTACAAACCAAGTGGAGCATCATAAACTTCTAAATTGAGGCATAAGTGTAAAATTAAGTTAAAAATAATTCTAAGATTTAATGTACTCCTAACATGTGTGTGATTTCCTTGAATCTTTTATTATTTACTCTCTTTTTGAGTGTGTGAGTTCATTTCCTTCAACATTATAAAATCTTCCACCATTCATTGCATTGTATTAACAAGGCAACAAGATAAAGACCAAATAAACCTAAACCAACCTCCCTACCAATCATCTTTCTCTTCCTCATCCATGGAACACATTCTAGATGTGAAAAATTATCCCAATCATTTCATGAGTCCCAATATGGCTCAATATTTTTTTTGAGGAGATATCGACTTTACCAACCTCCTTGTTAATAACCCCATGTCCTTCCAACACTATCTTGCCACAATTGATAATAATGCCCCTACTTTGGTTCCTTCTATTGAACCACCTTATGACATGCCCACTTACTTTATGGGTGAGACTTTGATTGCCACTATCTCTACCACCCAATTCATGGTGACCCAAGATTCATCTTCCATAAATAGCCCTTCAACCAACATTACCCAAAACTAAGATTCCCTTCTACCAACCAATGCCCAATCACCCTCCACTTCCACTAACCCATCAAATGTAGGGACAACTTAGCCCATGGTAACCCAAGAACCACTTGCCATTGGGATACCTTCCACTAGTATTGATTCATTACCTCTTGACACTTAAAACCCAAAATAATCTACCCCTTTTCAAAACTTAATGGTTTCCATACGATCTACTCTCCCACACATAACTACCAAGGTGACTACACATCTTTAACTAACCAACCCAACCATTCCCATGACCTAACAAATGCCTACTACACCTAACTTGGGATATATCCCAAACCCACAAGGATATATTCCTCCACTATATTCCCAACCCTCCATGGCTAATTACCAATAGGTGTCTTATACCCAACCTTTTACCAATTACCAATATATTGCACCCTCACAACCCAAACAACACATAACTTAAAATTATGAGGTTGCACCAAAAACTAACCTCACTAAAATATTGATGGAGAAGATGACCACTCTAGAGACATATATATCTAGAGACCATAATATTTGTCCTATGATCATATTTTCAATGAGTCCATCCACTCTTCCATACCAATCCATCCTTACCCTGCATAACGGGAACTTCCCAAATTTGCCAAATTCCAAAGCAAAGAAGATCCCCAAATAAAACTAAGAGCATTTAGGCATGTATTCTATCTAATTTCATATGATGATGCTCTTCTACTCTAAACCTTCCCTATGTCCTTAACAGGACCCATGTTAGATTGGTATAGTATCATCACTAGCTACTCCCTCTTTTCTTTCACTCAACTAGCTCAATCTTTCTTAGACCACTTTTCTATCAATATTTCAAAGAAAGTATCTATAACTAACTTATATTATATTCAATAATTTGAGGATGAATCTATTGAAAATTTCATTTCTTAATATAGAGGGTTGATCAACCAACTCTCCAAACATTTCTCTGAGGCATGTGCCAAACACATCTGATCTACCCTATAAGTTCAAACCTTTCCAACCTTTGGTGAGGCATTTACCATGGCTAGAAATTTGGAAAATTGAGTAATTAATGAGGGTAAAATTAAGTTGAGGAATAAGAATGCTAGTTTTAAATGTATTGAAGCCTTCCTTATACCCTCAAACCATGCCAAAGCTAAAGGAACAACCAATGCCATTGTACTTAAAATGGCTCCTACTATAGTAATTAACCAATCCAACCCATCCACTTCTTTGAACCAAACTTCTAAATATCAAAAAAAATTGTGCAAAAATAATATACTCTTGTAGGGGAGTCTTATTTTTTGGTCTTGGTGAATGATTGAAAGAATCCATAATCCAACTTCCTCCAATAAAACCACCTCAACATTTTGATTCCTCTCATCCTATACCATGCTGGTATAATAAAAATGAGATATGTAACTTTCACCATATCATTGGACATAATTTTGATAGATGTAAAACATCTAAAAACATAGTCCTAGACTTTATTTACAAGGGTGAGCTCATAATGAATAACCCAAATGCACCCCCTAATCAAGTGCTTGTTATCTTCTAGCAACCATTACCAAACCACCCACCTATTACAAACAATGAACATACAAATGTAGGAACATCCCACAAACATGAGGTTCATATGGTTAATGTTGTTCTTAATGAACTTATATTTGATGAACCCATATCCCAAACCACCACTTCTTCTCCACTCACTTTCATAGTGGGGTTACCTACCCTTCCTTTGGAAAGCATAACAAAAGAAGAAACCACCATTTCTTCTCCACTCACTTCCATAGTGTAAATACCCATCTCTCCTTTGGAAAACATAAAAAAGGAAGAAGCTACCATCCCTTATCCACTTTACATAGTGGAATCACCTACCTATCATTTGGAAAGCATAACCAAGGAATAAACCATCACTTCCATACCATTTTATTCCATATTAGAGTTATCTACCCTTCCTTTGGAAAGCATAACTAAGGAAGAGTGTGTCTAACCTACTACTTCCATGGTAGAATCACCCACCAAATGATTATAATCATTGATAGAGGAAAATGAAAATGTAACCATCCCAATTATACATCCACTTGGTATCCTTAGAGACTACCATAGGGGAGACCAAGCCTACCTATAAAACATTTTCAAGGTTGGTCCAAAATCTATAATTTTTAACTCAATCAAACCTTAACCAGGCCATGTTTTAGCACTACATTAGACTTCCATACCCAACCATGAAGGAGTCACCAACCACACCATTATCTACTCAACCTTCAACTTCCACAAATGAAACCACCACCACCCCAACCAAACCAACCAACCCAGCTCCTTCAAAAATAACCAAAGTAAATACCACTACCCCATTAAATCCTATTAAAAAAATAATGGCCCTTCTGACTTACAATCTCACCCATCCTCCTTTGAAATTAGTGTTACCACCATTAATCCCACATAAAAATACACAAACCAAAACTATAAGGAAAATTCAACCATCTAGGATTAAAAAAACCAAGAACATTCTACCTCCCTTTACAACTTTACCTTCCATTCTAGGACCACATCTCTCATACATTTTAAGACCTCACCCTTATACCTTGTTGAAAAGATTAATCCCTCTAAAACAAACCATAATTACAACCTCCACTTATAGACACACCTCTACCTATTCTTACCAAACCCTTAACCTCAAAACCCTCAACCTCAAAACCATCTAATTAAAAACCATCTACCTTATAACCATATACCAAAATCATTACACCAACCAAATCTCCATTTACTAAGCCTACCCATAAAAAGGTATCTACCCCAATAGTCAAAACCAAGACTTCTACCTCCTTACCACCATTAGTATAATCTTATTCTACCATCTTGGAAAGGTTGATTCAAACTTCATACATAGTCTTACCTCCCATCAAACCATTCAACCCTCTTACTCCAAAATGATCTTGGTTTAATGATAGTTTAATTTGTGCATATCATAGGACACTTAGACATGACATAGAGAACTATACATCTCTCTAATACATAATCCAAAAACTAGGTGATGTGGTTGATCTATTAATAAAGGAAATTCCCTTTATCCCACCTCTAAGACAAAAATACCAAACTACCACCCCACGTAAACTTTCCCCCAAAATCACATATAAGATTATATAGGAACCGAAATAACTGACTATCCCACATACTTTCGAAATTGATGATATCCATGTGGTCACTCGATTACAAACCCAAAAAGATAAAGGGAAAACTAATATATCCATACTATGGACATACCCTTCTTCCATGGAAGCCCCCAAATAACCTTTACCAAATCCCAAGATTTATATCTTGGGTAAATCCCAATCTAACCCATCTAGAATAATACATAGGTCAGCTCTTAAACAACTTCACCAAACCCTGATGAAGATGACTTTGTGTGAGTTGATTCAAACCTTACCCCAAGACCATCAAGCTATGATCTAAGACTTTTAATCAATCAAGGTTAAACCCAAAGATCCTCAAATGCTATTAGATTTATTTATATCCCTTTAGCTATTATCCCTCATCACATTCCAAGATTTGAAGATACTTCCTATCCATCCAAATGACCCAGATCCTCCCCTCTTTGTCACTACCCACATCAACCAAACCTATATCAATAGGGTTTTGATTGATGGGGGAGATAACATCAATATCATTTCCTCCCATGAATATGATCAACTTAAGATACTAGAGAACATCATGTCTAAAACCACTATCATACTTGATCTTTTAATGACAATAACAACTACCTTGGGGATGGTTGTCCTTCATATACATTTGGGCCCTTTCACTCTTCCTAAGATCTTATATGTTGTATAATGAGAGTTTAAATATAATGTTTTTCTTAGACACCCTTGGATCTATACCATGGGTTGTGTGCCATCAAATTCGCATAGGTGCCTCAAGTTTGAACATGAGGGTCAAGTCCATGTCATTCCAACTAACCATAGTCCTTTCAATCATGCAATATGACTTACTACCCTAATTATGTGCTCATCCCATTAGACTACACATCCCCTTAATCATCCATCAACCAAGATTATACAAGATCATCCATACCTTCCTCCTAAATCCCTATGAAAGATCCCTTAGAATTCATATTCTAAGGTCTCTCATTTTTGGAGTATCGCCTATTGACTCTATATGCCTTTCCTACTACCCAAGAGTATGAAAATATTAACCAACGTCCTAACTATGAATCCAATATTGGAACCATCATTCCTTTTAGTCTTCCCAACTACTAAACTAATTTTATCTATGGGGGACTTGATCAACCACTTTTTGCTTTCAACACATCCTCTTCTATTAAACCATTCACTTCTAATTTATCATTTTTGGATAAACCAGAGTTTGCTCAAACATACCTTCATCGATGTTTTTGGAAAGGGTTTGGCTTAGGATATTATGAACATGAACCACATGAGTAGATCCCATGTAAAAATTAAAATCCTTATGAACAAAATGGTATTGGATTCATCCCACCAAAAGAACCAACCAACCCAGCTTCCATTGTAATCATTGAGGAATAAATCCTATGCTCACCAACCCCTTCTTCCTTGAAATATAATGATCTTGATTCCATCCCTTATAACTTATTTTTTGATCAATATGATTATTTTTTGAACCTTAACCTATCAATTAGATGGGGAAATTAGAACCATTCCTTTGACTCATCTTGAAATCATAGAAAATGATTCTCCTACCATTAATAATATCCAGTGTTCAGATGATGATTCCCCTCTCACCTATATTGGTGCTAAATATTTATCCATTCACAAATCCCTTCCTCTTTGGATATCAGCCATGTTAAATTAAGATATTATTTACATCAACTTGGGAACTCATGATAACCCATGCATAGTCAAAATTGGCCAATCTTTAGATTCCTCAAAGTGTCAAGTATTATCTCATTTTTTTCATGAATTTAGCATAGAATTTGCTTGGTATTATAGTGATATGCCAAGAATTGACCCTTACATATTAATCCATAACATCATGACCAACATTGATGCCAATCTTATTAGGCAAAAGCTTAGAATGATGCACCCTCACTTTTCCCTTCTTGTTAAAGAGGAGCTTCAACATCTCTATCCATAAACTTCATCCAACCCATTTATTATCCCTAGTGGATCTTGAATGATGTCCTTGTCACAAAGCAATATGGGGACTTCATATTTATACAAAATTTAGTGATCTTAACCTTGCTTGTCCAAAAGATGACTTTCCTTTGCCAAGCATTGACCAAATTATTGATCTAACTATCAGCCATGAGATGTCATAACTTATGGATGTATTCTTAAGATATAATCAAATCTTTATCACCCCAAAAGATCAACATAAAAATTAATTTATCACCCCATGGGGAAATTTTTGTTATAGTTTTATGCCTTTTGTTCTAAGGAACACTGGTGTAACCTATCAACATGCCATGACCTACATCTTTCATGACCTCATCCATAAAACCATGGAGGACTATGTATATGATCTCTTTGGTAATTCTAAATGTTGTAAGGATCATTTTCCAATCCTTAAGGTTATCCTAAAGTGCCTTATCCACTTTCATGTTCACCTCAACCCAAATAAATACATCTTTGGGGTCTTGTCAGGGAAGATTCTTGGATTTACTATTTCTCTCCACAAAATAGAAGTTGATCTCACCAAAGTCAAATCAATCCTCGACATGCCTCCTCCAACTAACCTTAAGTAAATATGCAATTTTTATGGGAAGCTTCAATCCATTTATCACTTCATCTCTCTATTATCTGATAGATGTCAACCCTTTCATCACCTCTTTAATAAGGATATATCCTTTAAGTGGAATAAAGACTATCAACAGGACTTTGAATCACTCAAATAATACCTTTAATCTCCACCTATTCTTATCCATCCAAAATAGGACTGACCCTTCTACCTCTACATTTCTACCACAAACCATTCCTTCGGTTCCATGCTTACATATCATGATGTTCAACATAAGGAGTAGTAAATATAATATATAATTTGAACACTTATATAGTATGAAAATAATTATACCCAACTCAAAAATTGTGCCTTGCCTTGGTATTTGTGGCTTCCAAACTCTATCATTACCTCCTTAACTACAAAACCTTTGCCATCACCAATAATGACCCACTCAAGTACATGATTTCTAAGCCATATCAAAATTAGTGTATGGCTAGGTGGATCATGTTTTGAGATGAGTTTAATCTTGAGTTCCTTCAAAAAAATTTAATCAAAGGGAAAATCATTGTTGATCAATTGGCTGAGGCCCCTTTAGCCAATAATCAACTGCCTAATCTTGAGTTTTCTGATGAATTCATCACAAATATGTCTCAAGAAGACATTTTTTATCAAATTACCATGTTATTTGATGGATAAAAGTGTCAATGTGGTGGGTGTATTGAAATCATCCTTATCATATTGAAGGTGTGCCTTTTCTCTTGTCCTTAAAACTTTACTTTGATTGTACCAATATTATGGTTGAGTATGAGGCCCTAGTTCTTGGTTTCAATATAACTTTATCCTTAGTAGTTAAAATGATCAATACTTTTGGTGACTCCCAACTTGTGATCAACCAAATAAATGGTTTATACAAATGTAAAAATGATGTTTTACAAAAATATAAATAATTATTAGATGTATAATTGATGCCAATTGATCATTATCTTATTCAAGCCACTCTATGCTCTACAAATAAGTTCATCGATACCATCAATTATCTTACTTCCCAAATCCCAATTTCACCCTTAGATTCCAAACTCTTTGTCACCATCCATTTCATTAACCAACCCTCTTATACCAAATCAAACCTCCTTTCCATATGCAATGTGGAGGAAACCTAACCCAATATTTGGTATAAGCAAATCTTTAGTTACCTTACCTTAGCTATCATCCCTTAAAATCTCTATAGAGATGGTAGATGAGTGTTTATATATAGTACTTATTGCTATACCATAATAGGGAGAATTATTTACAAGAGAGGTTTTAATGGTCCTCTTTCTATATGCCTACATAGTCATGAAATCTCTCACATCATCAGAGAAACACATGATGGGATTTATGGAGGACACGTTAGTGGTTTAGCTGTCGCTAAAAACATCCTCAACCTTGGATAATTTTGTCCTACCCTCAATCAATACTATTTTTATTATGTCAAAAGTTTGTTAAGTGTCAATAACATGCTAATTTACGTCATGTTCCTAGTTATGGCCTTCAAGTCTCAAAGGATTTATGGCCCTTTTCTCAGTGGAGATTAGATCTCATTAGTGAAATCAACCCTAATTATTCACAAAGACATCATTATATCATCACCATGATATAATATTTCACCATATGGGTATATTATATTCCCCTCATCTCAACCAAAGTCAATAAAATTATCAACTTTATTAATCATCATATCATCTACCACTTCAGTGTTTCACACAAAATCATTATCGACAATGTCAAATAATTTAAAAATAAGAAAGTATGTAATATTTGCACAACATTTTGAATTAAGTTAAGCTTATCATATCCATATCATCCATAATATAATGGATAATTTAAATCTTATAACAAAACACTTAATAAAATGCTAACTAAAATGGTCAATGAATCAGGTAAAGATTAACACTTACACATCCCTTCACCTTATGGGCATATCAAACCAACATTTTAACCCTTATGAGTGCCAACCCTTTCTCACTTGTCATTGGAGTGGAGGTAGTATTACCTCTCAAGGTCTAAATTCCCTCCTTTTGTATATCCCTAATGGATATCATCTCAGATGATGATTATTGTCTAGAATGTTTAGTCCAACTTGAGCTACTCGATGAGCATCATTTACCCACTCTTAACCATCTTCATGTCTATAAAAAATCAATAATTCTTATAATAAGCACCTAAGAGAGTGATAATTCAATATCAAAGACCTTATTTTAAAGGGAAATCAACATGTAAAAAACATGTAAAGATGTAAGTGGGGTAAGTTTGTTTTCAATTAGCTTGGACCATTTATCATAATGCATGAGTATGGGTCAGGAACTTACCGATTATCATCTCTTGAAGGTAAATTGGAACTTTATCCCCTTAATTATTTACATCTACATCCATAAGTTTGTTAAAAAAAGTTATACATCACTTTATGTCTAATATAAGCTCGTCTCTTGTTTTATGGAATTGTCACATTCATTGCCTTACTTTGAGGACAACCGATTAAATAAAAGAATCTTGTGATTATCTATCACAATTTTTAGCCTAAATCCTAAATATGGGTACCATATCTCTACCCATGGCATGATTATCATGGATACTTTTCATCCCTTATAGGATGAATTCCCATGGTCATTATCTCTTAAATCATCCTCTCACCCATTATTAAACTTTCTTGTGTTATATGTTTGCCTTCATAGAGGTGAACCTTAGGCCTATATATATATATATATATATATATATATATATATATAGGGTCATCTCTAGCATTACAGACTACTCCCTTAAAGGACAACTACCAAAATAGCTCAAAATTGCTTAAAATAAGATAGACTACTCCCTTGAAGGATAACTATCCAAATCAAACAAATCAAAAGCTTAGACCACTCGCTTGAAGTATGGATAAGTCAAACATTTGTCAAAGTAAGAAATATCATGGAAGTTTCTTGCATTGATTAGCTTCCCCAACCTCTCAAAATCAACAACATCAAAAGGACCCATAGTCAAAACTAAAAAAGTAAAAAACTATATATGAAAGCTATAATCAACTTTCACAAAATTCAAATATTAGACTTCTTGCATCAATTACTATACACAAAATAAGACATAGAATTATTTATAATTACTCTTTAGTCACCTATAGAATGGGAAAGATATCCCCAATAGAAGGTTACACTATCATCAATCCCCCTTTTACCCTCTAAAAAATTAAGGTATTTTGAGTTTACTTGACATTACATGATCAAGGTACTTCTTAACAAACTAATTAATGCTAATGTGAAGCATAAGAAGTTCTTATATTCATCAACAAATCCATCTTACTATTTTGGTCCTTCTTAATGATAGAGTGGCATGCTTCCTTCTTATTTATCATACCTACTTGTTAATACATTCATTGAAGGGTTTGTATTTTGATTGTTTAAAATTATTTAATCATTTATTTCCTCTTCTTACATATAGAATTTTAACTAAATTAATCTATATGTTAATTTGGTTTTAAATATTTTAAATCATCTCTCATTTTAAATCAAATAAATGGAATCATAACTATTGAGAAAATTTGGTCTACATACCAAAATGTGAGCAGATTTATGGATGGAATAAGTGGACCCAATAAGATCATACAGAGTGAAAAGCTTTTGAAACACTTTGATTTCACTTAAAGTGTAAGTTTTCAACTTTTAAGGAATAGGTCTATAGGTTTTAGAGACCCTATGTAATGTCAAGAGTGTCTAGAATAAGTATATAAGTACATAACATTCATTCATTCCTTCATTGTGCATATATACATTTTGAGTATAGTGGAAGAATTACTAAGTAGGCACTTTGTTCAGGTCATATCTCACATGTGTGGATGAATAAAAAAAATGGTCATATGGGTTTTTCCCATTTTTACCAAGTTTATAAGTTCCAAGTTTTAGGTCCTCCAATGAAGTACATCAAAAGTTACAAAGGTTGAAAGTTGGATCCTCAGTCATATTCTACATGTTTTTCCATAACAATTTTCAAGAGGTTCCAACAGAGTGAAGTGATCATCTTCACAAAGTTATATCTCATACATATGGAAGTATTCAGAAGAAATGATTATATGGGTTTGTCTATCTTGGTCCCTAATTACTTCATGTTAAGTCTCAGATCATCCACCAAAGTGAGGTAGAAGTTATGCATATTCAAAGTTGGCTCTTCAATTAGATTCTACTAAGTTCTCCATAATTAGACAAATGAGCTTGATCATTGTTAAGACGTCATGCAGGAGTGAATACACCAGTCAACTTGAGAATTTTATATCTTCATTTTGAAGGCTCTCAAGACTAGTGGATCAAATGGGTTTGTTCCTTTTAACCTCAATAACACTTCTTGAAAGTTTGATGCCTTCATGATTATTATGCTTCAATATCCAAGCATTCAAAGATGGATAAAAATCATAAGATGTTTGTATAGACATAAAGTTTTAAATAGAGAAATGTAAATCCATTTGATCTTAAATTTGACATTCATGTAAATGTCAATGATGGTCACATGAATGTCATTTGATGGGAGTAAGGACATCAAATTTAAAATCATGAAGTAGACATTAGATTTCAAATAATGGGTCCCAGTAGATCAATAATTAGTATTTGATCAGGGATTCAGATCTAACAGTGAGGGGAGGTCAAAGGGTTAATGAATATCAAGATCAAATGCATTCATAATAAGTGGTTTAATCACTTTTAGTGGGTGGAATATTGATGTCTCATAGATATCCATGCACAAACAAATCAACATATTGAGGCAAAGTCAATAAGTAAATGTATCTACAAAACCAATGAACATAAATATATTTGGGCATCATGTAGACATACTAAGTTGGCTATAGATGAATAATAAGTAAAAGTGAGTTGAGGACATTTTTGAAAAAAGTCAAGAAAGCTATATTTGGACCCAGGCAAAGCAAATGATAAAGATCCAAGCTCAAAAATGAGATAAGGTTGAACCACAACCCCAGTTTAGAGACCAAGAATGATCATTAAAATCTCTATATAGGTAAGATTAATCTTTTGGGTTTAATACAGAGGGCAAAGATAAACTAGTGACTATGATGCAAAGTCAAGTAGTTTGTAGAATTTTATTGATATTTCGACTGTTTGAAAACCAATGGTCTCAGATTGGTTTTCACATATAGTGGACCTATGTCTTGGCTCAGTATGGTTCACATTTTTAGGTTTAAATGTTCACCTAATGTAGATGTGGCACTTTTATGTCAATTCTAATACATTATCCTTGTCATTAGAACAAGTAGATGATATCATGGAGTTCCAAGAAGAAATATGGTGGTTGGATAAGGGAAATGGACATTTGATTCTTTTAAAAAATTATTTTCTTTGATAGGTTCCTAAGTCAGCATCCTTGAGAGTGATAATCCATTGAAAGTGGTTGGGAATTTTTCAATGCACATATCTCTCCCTCATTTTCTCTCCTATAAATATAGGCTTATAAGCCTTAAAATTGATCCTTCTATCCCTCTTTTGGTATGACCAAACTCTACTAAAATTTGTACTATGACACCTTTATGATACAATAAAAACTAAATTCCATCCTTTTCTAAGACAGAATGAAGTGTGTTCTATGAATTAATACATTATTTTTTATTAAATATATGTTATTTGCTTATGTCTAAGTTTTCTCACCTTCAAAAATTGCTTATTAGTTCTCACATGTCAATACAAGTGTTGACATAGGAAATTGCACCTTTTGGTAAGAAGTTGAACTTCTACCTTCTCCTCACAACATGGAAACCCCTCTCTCACTTGTGGGATGGTGAAGTAGGAGAGGAGAGTCTCTAGATAAGGGCTAGCTCCCTTTGATGTATCATGTTTGTTTCAGCAAGTGTAAATACATAGAGGTATAGATATGTATATATAAATTGGGGGGATGAAAAGGGAGAAGAAAAGCAAAAAACAAACAACATACTCTAAAAGAGGTGATGCACCAAAATGAAAAGTTGACCTCCACACATCCACTCTCAAAATCAAACAAATACATACATACTCTACGCACTTGGTAGAAGGACCAGGCTGCAAGAAACTAGTAGGGAGGCTTTAATGGAAAATCTAGAACAGAGATCACCCAAGGTGCTGTGAAACACACACTTATGAAGTAATTTATTCTACTCCACTCCCAAATACTACTCTTCTCCTATCAGCTGCAATAATGGCACCTTGTAGACAATAGGTCCGCTAGTGTTGAACCTGTGAGAGCATCAAAAGACAATGACTGGACAATAGCAAACATTCAACGCATACACAAAAATGTCTATCCAAATGGAGGTAAAAAATTGCATTTGTATTGATCTAAGTGAAATTTTTTAGAGCTGCGCCCTTAACAAAATGTGGAAGATGATCCAAAATGAAAAAATCATGAACTTATATGGAAAAACAACCAAGGAGACTCATTGGCACTTTTTCCTTGCAAGTGGGCATGTCACATTCCATTGGGAAGAAGGAAAAAACACTGTTGGTGTGTCATCCTTCTAAAAGAGGCTTGCTGGAACCATGCTTTCTACTTGTCTCTTCTTTGTTTTGTCTTATCTACTTACTTGGCCCTTGGGGTGAACCTCTGTTAGGTTATGGAGCTAAAAGCTTCACCAGGATGCAAACAAGAAGAGGTTGCTGAGTTGTAGGCAACTGACATCAGTCTAATCAACCAACATCGGTCATCTTCAGTGTTCACAGTAACTAACATCAGTTATGGGTTGGCTGACATTGATCAGATAAGCACCAACATCGACATCTTGTGTGTGCATGCATTTTCATGCGTCTCCTGAATGGGTCTATTTTTGGATGGAACAGTTGTTTGCATGTTAAAGACTAATTTTAGTCTTGAGCTGCAATTTTTAATTATTGTAATTAGAAAGTCTAATTATTGTTTGTATGAGATCTATATAATAGACTCATGGGCTATATTGTAATGTGTGTTAGATAGAGTTGAGCAAGGTTAGCTCCTTTAGAAGAAATAGAACAAGGTTAGCTCCTCCTAGTGCCACAGTGCCAAGTGTGTATGATCAAGTAGATCTGTGGGAGAGCAAGATCTGGTAGAAGATCCACAGGGGTGCTGGTGTCAGTTTTGTAAAATCGGTGTGTAAGATCTCAGTCGATAGGTGTGTAAGGCCAGGTTGATTTGTGGTATAGCAATATCAGGTGAGATCTACATGTCTAAGTAAGATTAGTTGTGTTGCAAGTTGTACAAAGGTGATCTACTTGGAGTGCATTGTGTACTCAGTTGATTATGTGTGTATACTCGGTGGACTGGTAGTATTGTTACTGACTGGTGGAGGTGAACAACAACTCTGTGTTTGAGTTGTTTATTATGACTGTGATTGAGAGAGAGAACTCTTGAAGAGATTTAATATTTACTCCCTAGAGGTGTGGGAGCCCTAGAGGAGTGTGAAGAAGATTGTGGCATCTTCTTTGTTGTATTTCCTTCTGGAAGAGTATAAATACAATTGGGTATTGTCTCTCATATTCTGTGTTATTTCTGAATTCTAGTTACTTGTGATTCTGGTTTAATTTCATGTTTAGTTACTCATACAAAGGTAATCAATTGTGCTTCCTAGATCATGACAAAGTGGTATTAGAGCCAGGTTGTTGGGAGTAGGTTTGTGTGTGATTATAGGTCACTCTCAGGGGTTTTTGATTGAGTGGGAGTATAGCAATGGCAAAAGAAAGTACACTAAGAATGGAGGAATTCAAAAGCAAAAATGGTTAATTATGGTGTTATGGAAAGAAAGAGCAGGTAAAGAAAGATTGCTGGTTGGTAGAAGATCAGCATGAAGGAGCATGTGTTGCAGGTATTATTACACTGGTTGTTCTTATATGTTCCTTGGATAAAGTAGAATCTTGGTTTATAGATTCTGTTACATCTTTCCATGTAGCCCCAAATAGAGTATTTTTCCATGTTAAGGTCCATGGAGACTTTGGAAAAATTTATTTAGGGGTTGGTGAGCCTTGTCAAAGTATTGGCAAAGGGGAAGTGCAGCTAAAATTGCAAACGGCCAACACATGGGTGTTGAGAGATGTCATGCAGGTCCCAGTTCTGAAGATGAGGCTAATTTCTTTAGGAAAGTTGGGTGATGAGAGATGCACAAGAACTCTCACAGTGGATGCACTTGAATTAGCATGTGGTAAGAAAGTAAGTACTCTTTATCTACCTACTTGTATTACTGATTCTTCTTCTATTGTGAAGATGTGGCTTTGTAGGCTTGGTCACATGAGCAAGAAGGAGATGCATGTTCTTAAGAGGAAGTCAGATGTGTTTGACAAACTTAAGAATTGGAAAGCCTTGGTATTTATGGAGGAGATGATGGACATAGATCAGCAGATGGGACTGAATAACTCTGAGTAGGGTAGTTTGGACAGGGTTTTGATTCAAAGTAAGCTCGTGGGTAAAAAGTCATAACTCATAGGAAAACACTATTACTGGCATCGATTAAGAAGAACTGATGTTGATCAGACAAGTATCGACGTCGGTCATGTACAGACAGGCAAAGTTGGTAATGTCAGGTAGGTGGACACCGATGTCGATTGGGTGAACACTGGCATCAATTAGGGAACTGACGTTGGTAGTTAGGTCAATCACATAGAACCAACGTCAGTTAGATGCAGAATGGGTAGTGACTGACATCAGTCACTTGAATAGATTTTGGGTGGACAACAAGCTATCAAGGAGTCTCAAATGCCCATGTGGAGGACTAAAAGTGTAAGTAAGCCTCAAATTTGTTATTCCCCTTCTTTATACTTGTTGCTCACTGCAGAGCAGGTAGGATCCAAGAAATAGTGGGAGCATGGCATGAATTCTTTAGAAGAGAACCAAATGGGAGATTTGGTAGAGTTGATAGCTGGGATGAAAGCACTGAGAGACGAATGGATTATTTGGTTAAAGAAGAGAGGGAATGGACATGTGAGATGGAAGGCCAGGGTATATGGTCTTGAGGAAGCTGTAGGATAGTGGTACAAGTTTGATAGGTGTATGACAAAGCATGGCTTTAGTCAGTGTCATTGTAACCATTGTATTTTTCTTACCAAGTTGGATAATGATCATGACATTATCTTGTTACTATATGTGGATGGTATGCTTGTTGTAGGTTTGTACATACAGAGATTTGTTGAGTTAAGGGTAAGGTTAGTTCAGTGGTGTGCCATGAAGGATTTGAGAGCAGCAAAATTCTTTAGCATGAGTATTCCTAGAGACAGGGAAGGTCATAGGTTGATGTTGTCTCAGGATGATTGTGTGAATAAGGTAGTGGCATGGTTCAAAATGCAGGATGCTAAACTAGTAAGCACACCTATGGATGGATAGTTCACAAAATAGGGTCCCCAATCACATGATGAGGTTAAGTACATGTGTACTAGACCTGAGGTTACCCTAGTAGCAGGTGTTGTCAACAAGTTTGTAGTCAATACGGGAAAGAAGCACTGGAAAGCAGTTCAGTGGGTTCTCAGGTATCTGAGAGGGACTAGCAGTAGGTATACATGTGATGTAGGGTCAGGGACTTCTCTACATGGGTATGTAGATTTGGATGTGGCAGGTTACTTGGATGACATGCGGTGCACCATAAGATGTGTGGTGATTGGTCTTTAGGATTGATCTTAAAGAGGGATACAAGCCAAGAAATAGATTAGATGATGTACAAGTATAGGTATAGGTGCAACTATTTATCTCCAAGTGGGTGATTGTTAGGTTGTGGAGCTAAAAGCTTCACCAAGATGCAAATAGGAGGAGGTTACTGAGTTACAGGCAACTGATGTTGATCTGATCAATCGACATCGGTCATCCTCAGTGTTCACAGTAACTAACATCGGTTATGGGTTGGCTGACATCAGTTAGATAGGCACTGATGTCGGTAGCCTGTGTGTGCATGTGTTTGCATGTGTCTCATGAATGGGTCTATTTTTGGATGGAGTGGTTGTTTGCATGTTAAAGACTAATTTTAGTCTTGAGCTATGGTTTATAATTATTGTAATTGCAAAGTCTAATTATTGTTTGTATGAGATTTATATAATAGACTCATGGGCTGTATTGTAATGTGTGCTAGATAGAGTTGAGCAAGGTTAGTTCCTTTAGAAGAAAGAGAGAAAGGTTAGCTCCTCCTAGTGCCACAGTGCCAAGTGTGTATGATCAGGTAGATCTGTGGGAGAGCAAGATCTGGTAGAAGATCCACAGGGGTGCTGGTGTCAGTTCTATAAAACCAGTGTGTAAGATCTCAATCGGTAGGTGTGTAAGGCCAGGTTGATCTGTGGTATAGCAAGATTAGGTGAGATCTACATGTCTAAGTAAGTTCAGTTGTGTTGCAAGTTGTGCAAAGGTGATCTACTTGGAGTGCATTGTGTACTTGATTGAGTATGTGTGTATACTCGGTGGACTGGCAATATTTTTAGTGACTGGTGGAGGTGAACAACAACTCTATGTTTGAGTTGTTTGTTGTGACTGTGATTGAGAGAGAGAACTCTTGAAGAGATTTACTGTTTACGCCCTAGAGGTGTGGGAGCCCTAGAGGAGTGTGAAGAAGATTATGGCATCTTCTTTGTTGTATTTCCTTTTGGAAGAGTATTAATACAATTGGGTATTATCTCTCATATTCTGTGTTATTTCTAAATTCTAGTTACTTATGATTCTAGTTTAATTCCATATTTAGTTTCTCATACAAAGGTAATCAATTGTGCTTCCTAGATCCTGACAACCTCTTGGTGGGTCACTGCGATTTTGGCTCCTTTCGGTTAGTACTCCCCTTGTTTGCTTTAAAACCAATAGCAACTTCATATCAAATTTGATGTCTTCCTTGGATGTCCTCATGCTTTGCCTTGTTGGTCTTTGGCCGCTTGATAATTCTTAGCACCCATGGGTACTCTTTACTTTGTTAATTCCTCAGCACCCTTCACCCCTCAAAATCCCCCTTTGGTTCTTTTGCCAAAAGTCCCTTGTTATCCCAATAGACTGCTGATGGGCCTGCAGCTTTGCCTTAGTCTCCTCACAGCTTGCTTATGTCCTTCACGGTCACCCTTCCCCCTGTTAGCTTGATGGCTTGCATGGACTGTTGATGCAGGCTACATTTGTTTCATAGACTGTCTCGAGCCTTAATGTTTTGTGTCTGGCTTTTGAAAGTCTCACATACTTTGTATGCTCTGCAAACTTTTGTCTGTGGATGTTTTCCCACAGACAAAATGTCTACAAAAATTCTTTCACTTTTACCTTTGTATTCGTGGACATTTCCCACGGACAAAAAGTCCATAGAAATGTTAACCGCCACTTACCACTTGCTTTTTTTATTTGTGCGACCTGACCCTCTTGGCATTTGTGTGATGATCAACCCAGCTTGACCTTTTTCCTTTTGTATTAAGCTGTGGGCTTTTGCCTTATGTTTTTAACATGCCTAACCTTTGTATTGTTTTAAGCCAATCCCGAATTCCTTTTGCCTTGCTTAAAATCTAAGCCTTTACTTGAAACACTTGCCTTTGTGTTAATCCGTGTGTGCCAATGAACCAAGGACATTGAACCTCCATGAAATGAACCCGTTAAACTAAGTACATTGAACTCAGCCTGTTGAACCAAAAAATTGGTTCAACAGTTCAATGGTACGAAATTTCAATGCATATTGAACTGAGGTGCTTGAACCAAGCAGAAAACCTTTTGACTTGAACCAAGCCTGTTGAACCAAAATTTGGTTCAACGGTTTGGTTCAACCATGTTGAATTGAGATGCTGAACTAAGATGAACCAAGCTAAACTGAGCATTAATTGAAGATGGACTTTGCAACCTGAATATGACTAGTTTTAAAACTTAGGGGAAGAAGTTGACCATAATTTTGCCAAGGGGGCACAAATTGGTCAATAGATTGGCGACTCATAGGGGAAGCATGCCTGCCAGGCTTAGAACCTAGTTGCCTTTGAAATCCATTAGGCATAGAGTCAGATGTAGCCATGAAAAAAATAATAATAGCTCAAAATATTTGAGAATCAAACATGAAGCCTTTTACCCCCATGCAAAGGGAAACACACAAGGCTAAAAAAACACTACCTATGCAAATTGCACCTAGGGAAAGTAGGAAAAACAACTAAAAGAAAACTATTATATACAGCTAACCAGGAACATTTGCCTCCCTCCTAGATTAAAGGGAAAACTTCTCAAGTCCCCTTCCTAGTGAGAAGACTTATGGTGCCAAGCAAACAACTGAACGAAAAAAAGAGATGGTGACCTGCTCCTCTTGCCTGTCACCTGAGTTGGCTGGAATCTGAGTGGATCAAATTCAAACATGCCTCTAATATATATGTACTCTTCTTGTACTTAGAAGCCTATTGAATGCTGGTCTCTTTTATAGGTGCTCCACACCAAGAAATCAATGGCTGCTAACTCATTGCCATAAGCCTCTTGATCTGTGCAATTCTTCTACCTCATTGAAAAACTTGTTAGACTCATCCTCTACTTCTTCTTGGCCTTCTTGAAGAAGGATGACTATTGTGATGTCTGAAATGGGCTCACAAAATGACTACTCATCCCATAAAACTTCACTTCCCTATTTAAACCTCACTTCTTCAAGGCATTCTTCTTGGAAGACAGACCTCTCCTTTTCCTCCTAAAAAATCAGGACCTCTAGATGTTCAAAAGTATCCTCCTGATTTTCCTCTAACTCAGGCTCTTCAATGTACTCAACCTCATCATCAAGAAAACAAGGAAGTTCATCAAATAGAGGGGAAGAGAGCTTACCATGCATTTTCTCCTCTTCAAATTGTTGGAACATCTACATATATGCAAGACCTGCATCTTCTCCACTGCTGATAAGGTCTTCACAAGGAGCATTAATGATGATTTCTTCTTCATTGTCATTCATGATAGCTTCTTGAAGAGCTAAAGATTGGATCTTTTGCTCCTCACCTACCTCTTTCAAAATAGGTTCTTCCTTGAGAAGGGGCGAAGTGGAGAAAACATGTGGAAGAGGAGGCATTCCTTGAGCTAGAATTGAATGATTCTCCTCCTTCCACTTGGTCAGCACTTCATCAATATCAAGTATGGCCTGATAACTCTCTTGGACATGTGTAGGTGGGGTGTGTTCAGACATACAATGTTTTATTTGGTCTGAACCATCCATCACACATTGGCTGAGGAATTTTTCTTTGGATTCCAACTTTGCAATTCTCCTAGCCAGATCTTCTTGGAAAAGCTTTCTTGGAGGCTACCAGTATCATCATAAGTAGGCACAGCTTCAGCTTCTTCAAGGTTTTGAGAAAAACCTTGCTTTTCTTCTTCTTTTCTACCCCATGATTCTACTATTCTTCCCTAGGTCAGGATCTTTGAATTAAAATTTTGCTCCTAAGAACAGGGAGTGACTTTATTATCCACAAGGTCTAGAAATTTTATCTCTCTTTTAAGAAGCAGCTTCACCATAGCCTCTAAATCTTCAATTTGTTTGGCTAGGTTATCCTGAAAGAGTCTTTCTTAGAGGTCACCAACATGATCCTCTCCAAATCTCAGAGCTGGTTCCTGTCATTTCTTTCTCCAATCCGAAATCTACACATTATGCTGAAGGACTTGGGGAGGTTGGGGAATGCAAGGAAAACACTGTTGGTGCACTGGAGGAGCCTTTAGAAGAGGGACATGCTAGCTGGTGGTACTATTCTTAATGGGATATTCATAATATGAGGAATTTAGAAGGTTCATCTCCATGGGAGGTTATTTTGATGCCCTCTGGTGTTGGAAAGCCAGGCGCATGGGATTGGGAGTAGATGCATTTGGTGAGCTGGAGTGAGCAAGCATTATTTGATAGAAAGGATTTGGTGCAAAAGAAGGGGATTCCTTTAGATTAAGAAGGGGCATGCAAGGCTAACTACCTTGAATAGATGGATTTCTCCATCTTGTTACCTCCTCTTCCATGGATTGCAAAGCCTGTGCTTGCCTAGACAAACACTCTTCTTTATACATCAGCTCTTGATGATATCTATACTTCTCTTCCAGCCTGTCGATTTTCATTTTCTACTTCTCAAACTCCAATGTGATCTCCCTACCATTACAGGGAAACTAGGAGAGCCACTTGAGGTGATTCCATAAATATTTTGAGTCTGATCATAATCATATGAAGGAAAATAAGACCCATGATTTTGTGCAAAAGAAGTATACATACAAGACATGATTTATGAGGGCACCAGGCTACTTAACCAGGGGATTTAACTTAGAGTCGCTAGATGCTAAAAATACTCAATTTTTTTTAATAGGACTAGCATCAATCCTGATACCTTACTGCGTTGTCAAACTGTGTGTCCCACTGGGCATGCTAAAACTGTTGACATAGGAAATTGCACCCTTTGGCAGGAAGTCAAACTTTTGCCTTCTCCTCACAACATGAAAACTCCTCTCTCACCTGTGGGATGGCAAAGTAGGAGAGGAGAGTCTTTAAATAAGGGCTAGCTCCCTTTGATGTATCACGTTTGTTTCAGCAAGTGCAAATACATACAGGTATAGATATGTATATATAAACTGGGGGGATGAAAAGGGAGAAGAAATGCAAAAAATAAACAACCTACTCTAAAAGAGGTGATGTACCAAAATGAAAACTTGACCTCCACACATCCACTCTTAGAATCAGACAAATACATACATACTCTACGCACTTGGTAGAAGGACCAAGCTACAAGAAACTAGTAGGGAGGCTTCAATGGAAAATCTAGAATAGAGATCACCCAAGGTGATGTGAAACACACACTTATGAAGTAATTTCTTCTACTCCTTCACTCCCAAATACTGCTCTTCTCCTGTTAGCTACAACAATGGCACCTTGTAGATAGTAGGTTTGCTAGTGTTGAACCTATGAGAGCATCAAAAGACAATGACTAGACACAAGCAAACATTCAATGCATCCACAAAAATGTCTATCTAAATGGAGGTAAAAAATTGCATTTGTATTGATCCAGGTGAAATTTTGTAGAGCTGCACCCTTTACAAAATGTGGAAGATGATCCAAAATGAACAAATCATAAACTTATATGGAAAAACAACTAAGGAGACTCGTTGGGGCTTTTTCCTTGCAAGTGGGCATGTCGTGTCCCATTGGGAAGAATGAAAAAACACTGTTGGTGTGTCATCCTTCTAAAAGAGGCCTATTGGAACCATGCTTTCTACTTGTCTCTTCTTTGTTTTGTCTTATCTGCTTACTTGGCCCCTGGAGTGAACCTCTTGGTGGGTCACTGTGATTTTGGCTCCTTCTGGTTAGCACTCCCCTTGTTTGCTTTAAAACCAACTGCCACTTCATATCAAACTTGATGTCCTCCTTGGATGTCCTCGTGCTTTGCCTTGCTGGTCTTTGGCCGCTTGCTAATTCTTAGCACCCACGAGTAATCTTTACTTTGTTAATTCCTCAACACCCTTCACCCCTCAAAATCCCCCTTTGGTTCTTTGGTCGAAAGTCCCTTGTTATCCATGTAGACTGTTGATGGGCCTACAGCTTTGTCTTAGTCTCCTCGCAGCTTGCTCATGTCCTTCATAGGCACCCTTCCCCTTGTTAGCTTGATAGCTTGCATGGACTACTAACGCAGACTACATTTGTTTTGTGGACTATCCCGAGCCTTAATGTTTTGCATCGGGCTTTTGAAAGTCCCACAGACTTTGTATGCTCTATGAACTTTTGTCTACAGATGTTTTCCCATGGAAAAAAAGTTTGTAGAAATTATTTCACTTTTACCTTTGTATTCACGAACATTTCCCATGGACAAAAAGTTTGTGGAAATGTTAACCGCCACTTACCTCTTGCTTTTTTTATTTGTGCGACCCGACCCTCTTGGCATTTGTGTGATAATCAACCCGGCCTGACCTTTTTCCTTTTTTATTAAGCCGTGGGCTTTTGCCTTATGTTTTTAATGCACCTAACATTTGCATTGTTTTAAGATGATCCCAAATTCCTTTTGCCTTGCTTAAAAGCTGAGCCTTTGCTTGAAATGCCTACCTTTGTGTTAAGCTGTGTGTGCCAATGAACCAAGGATGTTAAACCTCCATGAACCGAACCTGTTGAATTAAGTATGTTGAACTCAGCTCATTGAACCAAAAAATTGGTTCAACAGTTCAATGGTACAAAAGTTCAATGCATATTGAACTGAGGTGCTTGAACTGAGCGGTGAACCTTTTGACTTGAACCAAGCCCGTTGAACCAAAATTTGGTTCAACGGTTTGATTCAACAATGTTGAATTGAGATGCTAAACTGAGATGAACTAGGCTGAACTGAGCATGAACTAAAGATGGACTTTGCAACCTGAATATGACTAGTTTTAAAATGCATGGGAAGAAGTTGACCACAATTTTGCCAAGGGGGCAAAAATTGGTCAACAAGTACAATCTATAGTTTATTGTCTAGTTTAAAAGTGAATATCTTCCCTTTCTTGCTAATTTGGTAACTAATTAATGGCTTGTTCTAAAATATTTATGTGAGATTAATGTTATTTGGTATTAAAATCATCTCATAGTGTGTTTTGTGTGAGTTGGAGTGATTAAATCATTGGTGCATCACTACTTTTTACATGAATTTTTTATTTTTATCAAATCTCTCTCCCTTTTCCAAGTAAGTGATAGTTTAGGTTTAGTGTAGGTGATAGATCCAAAAGAAATCCAACCTTATCCAGACATTTGATCCATCATTAAGATACCCATAACCTAGGGTCAGTCCCATATTAGACTATATTTGAGTAAGAATATCTGAATAATCCCCTCCTCAGCTAGGGTGCAAATCTAGAACACCAACAATTTTGGTATGCCAGATGGGATCCTAGTATCTTTAGTATAGTTGAAGTTTTAAGATTGAGAAGAAGAAAATCACAGTAGCAGGAGAGATATACCATCATCAAGAGTTAAAGATCCTTTTATGTTGTAAAGCTCATAGCATCTTATAGATAGTGCTTTCATGCCAAAAGTTACAATAAGGTCATCAGGTAAAGGTACTCATTTTGAACATATTGAATTGAATTTTACTTCTTATAAAAGATTAAGATTCAATAGTACAAGACCATATCTTCCAAAACAACATTCATCCTCTAGTCATTATATTTTTTTAGTCCAATCTATTGTCCCCATAAGCCAAATCCCTTTTGCCCAAATAGTTATCAAGAATTAAGTGTTTATCCCATTTAATAGGGGTAGTCCCCTAAATTTATCCCAATATGATGACATTCTCATGTCTTCCCTAAAAAGTATCCCTTTTTTAGGAGAATGGTATAAAACTACTACTATTGAGCATATTTAAGATATTGCCAATTTATATTCTGTTCATAATGTTACTCAAGATAATATGACTATCAGATTGATTGTTTTTTCCTTCAAGGGAAAATCATTGCAATGGTTAGGAATATCAATTTGACCTCCATTTCTACTTAGAATGAGTTAGGTGTAGCCTTAGTTAAGCAATTTTAAGAAAAGGTAGATCATCTATCTTTGGTTGAGCAATTGACTACCATAAAAAGGTACCCCCATGAATTCATGTTTGATTTTAACCTTAGATTCCAAAAGACATGGATTAGGATCCCTACATTGGTTAGACCATCTCCAGAGTATGCATTTTTGTATTACCGCAAGGCCCTATATTTTGATATAAGTGTCATGATACAATCCATGGGTGGTAATAACTTGCAAATGCCTATGAAATCATAATCAGAATAGAAAATAGCTTAATACAAGCTAGTAAACTAGGTCTAAGGCCTATAATGCCTTTTTCTAGAATTAGAACCTACTCCTCCTTTTCAAGTTCCCTAAATTCTATCTATATCTCATATTTTATCTCCAAAAGTTCAAGTTGTAACCCCTCCTAATCAATCTAGTGATATTGGTGATTTAAAAAGCATGTTACAATCTTTTAGAAATGAGATTGCTTCACTCAAGACATAATAATACCAAGGTAGACCTTATTAGAAACAAAACCAGATTACCTATAATATTTCAATAACCAAAGACCCCCTCATCAAGGTTTTAAGGATAATAGGAAACCTTATCAAAATTAAGAAGCCATAACTCAAACTAAACCATATGAGGCCCTTGATCCCAATGTACCTTTTAGTTGAAAATATTTTTTTTCCCAAAATAACTTGATGCAAGATCCAAGTTGGTAGCCTTCTAATCTAAATGACATTCACAATCAAGTGTTGGTATCACAAGAGGTTACCATGCCACAAATGACATAGGAAGAGTTCTCTCTTTAAAGTGGTCAGTATTAAGACATGAATATGGAATTTCAAGGAGAAGCTCAAAAAGTTTAAGGGCAGCCTGATGTTATCAATGTTAATTGGTATTTGGATGACCATATTGCATTTAACCAAGTTGGTGAAACTAGTAACACATATGGTCAAGTGGCAGCCCTCACTAGAGCTAAAAGAAGAGTAGTTAAAGAAGCTCAAAATGTGAGAAATACTTCTAGTGTTCCTAATTTTGTGTCAAAGACTATCAAATATCAAGTTATTTTTCCTAAAGCTTAAAATATTTAGAATATAGAGACAATGAAAGTTCCCCAAATGCCCCTAACTAGAGAATAGCTAGTGGCTCAAAAATTATAGCTAAATGTCAGTGAAACATATTTTAGAATTATAAATCAGATTAATAAATCAAATGTTAATATTAACATGTGGGATTGCCTTTCCATTCTAGGGAAAAAAGGACATGCTTGTTGAAGAAATTTTAGATCTTAAGGTATCTAAGGAACCAACTGAGAAACAAGGTGATATCTTGAATAATTTAGACCAACAAATCAAGCAACATGATCAATAGATAAATAATATGACAAATGGACAAAACCAATTCCAAATAAAAAAAACCCTTCCCTTTTATCTCTATTTAATAGTAGGTGATTGTTTAATCCATAATTGTATGGTAGATAGTGGAGCTAGTAGTACTATCACGCACAAATAAATTGCACTGATCTTATCTATGATCAAAATACCAAAAGATTATTGAAATTATATGGCTCAACAATAAATACAATAGGTATAATCAAAGGCCTAAAATTGACATTACATGTTTACCACAATATTGTCATTTAACAAGATGTATCTGTAGTGAACTTGCCTCCATATCTTGTCATGTACCTGTCAAGAGATTTTGCTTCAAAGATTAGAAGATATTTATTAGTTGATTTCACCTATTTAATGTTAAAAACTAGGTATGGCACTGAGGTGAAAATATGTTTTGAAACTATTTCAACATTTCATTTAGAGCCATATATATGTCAAGCATGGTGAACACTAATTATGTAATCTCTGATAAGGTACTAGAAAATAGTGAGGTGGAATCTGAATCACCTCTAGATGGAGTCCCAAATATTTTACTAGATGAATGGGCCTCTGATTTTCATGGACATGATCCCTAAAATTTAATTAAATAAGAATGAATTGGTGTCTATTTCCTTCATGAAAATGATGCAGCAATTCCTACATTGATGAAAGATGATCAGCGTATAAAGGACTATAGCAGTTATAATTTGATGGATCCAAAAATAAACATGGTAATAAAGATAAAATTATGCTAATTTATCTTTCTAATTAAATGTATTTCTCTTCTCTCAAGTTTTATTTTGGTTTTTCCATTAATTTTATTAAATATGAGGCACTAGTGCATGGTTTACAATGGGCAAGAAAGATGAAGGTTAATTCCTTACAAGTCTTTGGAGATAATGAAATAGTATTTCAAAAAGTATGGGGACTTAATATATGCAAAAAACTATTACTTAGGTCCTATAATCATAGAGTATGGGACCTAGTTGAAGACTTTCAATCCTTAAATATTTAGGCCATATCAAGAAATCAAAACAAGCATGTAAATAGGCTAGCTGCTATTGGGTCATAATTCAGTATCCTAGATGACATTAAAAGGGAAAAATTTTAATTACATATCAAGGTAGTTATTAGACCTTCTATCTATAACCATGAAAATTGGAAAGTATTTGAAGATGATAGCTAGATTGTTAGATTCTTATAAGAGGAAGCTAAATTTTCCTCAAAGAACCAATATAAGCATTTACAGTAGTATGATGACCAGATTGTATATTTGAAAAAAAAACAAGTTGCTTAAAAGAATGGTCACCCTTGAAAACATATTAAATAGAGATTATTAATTAATAAAATAATTTTTTTCTTTGTCAACCAAGGAAGAACACTATGCAAATGTGGAGATTGCTATTGGTAAGAGTTTAAAGGTAGGTAAAGTTTTCACATATTTAGAGAAAAAAGCTTTTATTAAGTTATATTTAAGTTTTATAGATGTTTTTTCATGGCATTACACTGACCGAAATGGTTTTGATCTAAGTCTAGCTCAACATACCATTGAGTATAATATGAGACTAGGCCAGTTAGACAAAGGCAAAGACCAATTACCCCAAAGTTAGAACCTCTAATGAGAGCTGAGTTCCATAAGGTCATTGAGTCAACTATAATATTTCCAATTAATCACTAAACTTGGGTGGTAAACCTTATTCTAGTATGGAAGAAGAATGGTGAAATAAGGTTATGTGTTGACTTCCATGACTTGAATAAGGCCTCTCTCAAAGACCACTATCCATTGCCATCAATGGAATAGATTTTACAACTAGTGGTAGGTTTAGAAAGGTTCTCTTTATTGTATGGTTATAGTGGATATAACTATATTTTATTAAAATAAGAAGACTAATACAAAATAGCCCTCACCATAAAGTGAGGGACATTTACATACATGAATATGACTTTTGGTTTATCTAATGTTGGAGCCACTTTTTAGAAGGCTATGGACATGGAATTTTAGGGTCCACTCAACAAGTTTATTCTTGTTTATCTAGATGATAGAAATATTCTCTAATATTATAAATGAGAATATGAATCATCTTAGATAAGTGTTTGAAAGGTGCAGAGAATTTGAGTGTCTTTGAACTAAAAAAAGTGTGTTTTCTCTATTCATAAATGTAGGGTTCTTAGACATGTGATTTCTAAAAATGGTATAATTATAAATCTTGATAGGATAAAATCAATTCTTGTACTTTCATTGCCTAAGAAAAATAAAGTGTTGAAAATATTTTTAGGCAAGATTAACTTTATAAGGAGATACATTTTGAATTTTTCTACTTTAGCTAGGCCACTTACAACCATGCTGAAGAATGGTTAGAGTTTTAGTTCATCCAAATATGGAGTGACAAGATTTGAACAAATAAATAAAGATATGGACAATGATCCTACACCCCTGAATCCTAACTTTACAAAATATTTCTTCTTATAAAAATATACTAACATTGACATAATTTCAGGTATTCTCATACAATAAAATAAAGAGACTTTAGAGAAGCCAATAAACTTCTTCAGTCAAGGGTTAGAGGTATATTAAATAAAGTATTATTTTGTTGAAAAACATGTTCTTTCTATCATAAGGTCTCCTAATAGGTTTAGGTACTTGTTATCCAATAATAAGATACATTTGATGGTTGCACATCCAAGTGTCAATTTTTTTTTTGAACAAAGATATAAATGATAAGAGGGATGGTTGGATAACCAAGGTCATGGAATATGACATTGAGATCAACATCAAAAATCTAGTGATAGGAAAAGGACTTTGTGAACATCTAGCCTAAGACTTGCAGGAGTCTAATGAATAAGTTATGGTGTCAAATGATTGAGAACTTACATGTGATCAAACCCTATGTTCTAGATATTTCAAAGATATGTTAAGATATCTACATGATGGTGTTTATCCTTATCATCTCACTCCTTCAAAGAGGAGAAATTTTAGATTACAATCAATTCTTTTTCTATTTGTTGATTATGTATTATTCAAAAAGGATATGAATGGTATACTACTAAAATTCATAAAACTAGGTTATACACAGAGGTTACTTGAGCAATTCCATGGTGTACATGATGGAGGACATTATTAATCTAGGATTATGCCCCACAAGATCATGAGAGGTGGGTATTACTAGCCAAGTATATGTGGTGATTTCCATGCATGGATCAGGAAATGTAAACAATGTGCCATGTTTGTTGGAAAAGTGAAGCTTATGGCATTACCTCTCCAACAAATTTTAGATAATCAACCCTTTACCCAATGGGGATTGGAATTTATTGGTCTCATCAACCCCCCTTCAACCTTAGGACATGAGTGGATCCTAACTACCATAGATTATTTTACTAGATGGATAGAGACAATAACATTAAAAGAAGCTAATGAAATCAGTGTTTTAGACTTCTATGAAGGTTTGATTACTAGATTTAGGGTCCCTTCAACTATAATTTTTGATAATGCTATGGATTTTCTAGGATCTAAGATCAACTAGTGGGAAGTTTAACATAGTGTTATCCTTAGTACCTCATCAAACTATTATCCACAAAATAATGGCCTTGTTAAGTCTACCAACAAGAATTTGTTGAAGATCATCAAGAGGACTATAGATGATAATCAGAGATAATGGCACTTCAAATTGAAGTCATCTTTATCAGCTGACATGATCACCTATAAGATGTCAATTTCTAATTCTCCATACAAGCTAGTATATGATAAGTAAGCAAGAATGACTATTTCTTTAAATTCCCTACTTTAGAATTAATGCATCAACTTGAAATTTTGGGGAATGAGCCAATGGAAATAATATATGCTAAGCTCATGGAGTTAGAAGAGACAAGGCATCAATCAATGTTGGCCATGGAGGCCCATCAAGCAATGACAAAGAGGTCTTTTGATAAAGGAGCTTCTTAAAGGGCTTTCCAAGAAGGAGATTTGGTTATCAAGTGGGATGAGGACAAATCCAAGCCATGAAAGCACATAAAATTTGATTCTCTCTAGAGTGCTTCATATACAATCTTAATATGTAAGTCCCATAATTATTTTTAGATTATAAGGATGAATATTGAAGAGATTCCTATCGCAGTCAATGGGATATGTCTCAAACATTTCTATTAAGTAAAGTTGAGTCCCTTGTACATATTTTGTTGTTCCTATTTTCTCTAAGTGTTTTTATAACACATTAGTTTCCTTTGTTTTTTATTTTTTCCCAAATAAGTGCTTCTATTTTCACATTTGTTTAATAGTTTAATTACCTTTACTTTTTAGTTTAATTTCCCTTTTAGGTTTTTTTTCCTATTTGTTTGAACTTTTTTGTCTTTTCATGTCAAAAGATATATTATAGTCATGTAAATGGTCCATGTATTACCTATTATGAGTTAGAGTCATGTATATGGTCTGAGTTCTCAAGCAAGCAAGCATGCTGCTAGCTAAGTCACCAAATATGTTGATTGAATTTGGTCTACATACCAAAAAAGTGCATGGTCTAATGAATTAATGTGAGCATATTTTTGGTTGGAATAAGTGGACCCAATAAATTCATATATAGTACAAAGCTTTT
This sequence comes from Torreya grandis, assembly GCA_037957365.1. Classification (NCBI taxonomy): domain Eukaryota; kingdom Viridiplantae; phylum Streptophyta; class Pinopsida; order Cupressales; family Taxaceae; genus Torreya; species Torreya grandis. The sequence continues at coordinate 802,794 of JARHVA010003105.1, read as the reverse complement.
GAAACATTTGGAGTTCACTTAAAGTGTCAGATGTCAACTTTTAAGGAACAAGTGTATGGGTTGTAGAGACCTTATGGGACATCAAGAGTGCCTAGAATAAGTATGGAAGTACATAAAATTCATCTAGTCCTTCATTATGCATCTATACATTTTGAGTCTAGTGGAAAAATTTCTAAGTAGGAACTTTTTTCAAGCTATATCTCGCATGTGTGGATGAATCAAATAAAATTGGTCATATGGGTTTTTTCCCATTTATACCAATTTTATATGCACCAATTTTTAGGTCCTCTAATAAAGCACATAAAAAGCTATAAAGGTTCAAAGTTGGATCTTCAATCACATTCTGCATGTTTTTCCATACTTATAAATTTTCAAGAGGTTCCAACAGAGCTATGTGAGCTTCTTCACAAAGCTATATCTCCCATGTATAGTAGTCTCAAGAAGAAGTGATCATATGGGTTTATCCAGCTTGGTCCCTAGTTATTATGTACTAAGTCCCAGGTCATCCATTAAAGTGTGGTATAAGTTGTGCATGTTCAAATTTGGCTCCTTAGTCATATTTTGCTAAGTTTTCCATACTTAACCAAATGAGCATGACCATCTCTTAGATATCATGCAGGAGTGAATAGACTAGTCTACTTTGAGCATTTTAAATCTTCAATTAGAAGGCTCTTAAGACCACTAAATCTAATGGGTTTACTCCTTTTAAACTCAAGAACATCTCCTATAATTTTGGTGCCTCTATGATTCTTATGCTTCAAGATCCAAGCCTTCAAAGTTGGATAAAAAACATAAGATGTTCATTCAGACATCAAGTTTTATATAGATAAAAGGAAATCCATTTGAGCTTAAATTTGATTTATAAATGAATATAAATGATGGTAACACAAATGTTATTTGATGAGAGTGAGGATGGGTTTGTATAGCTTTGTCCCTAGTTGCTACATGCTAAGTCCTAGATCATCCACTGAAGTGTGGTATAAGTTGTGCATGTTCAAAGTTGGATCCTTAGTCAAATTTTGCTAAGTTTCCCATATTTAACCAAATGAGCATGACCATCTCTAGGACATCATGTACGAGTGAATAGACTAGTCTACTTGAGAATTTTATATCTTCAATTTGAAGGCTCATAAGACCACTGAATCTAATGGGTTTGCTCTTTTTATCCTCAAGAACATCTCCTATAATTTTTGTTCCTCCATGATTCTTGTGCTTCAATATCCAAGCCTTCAAAGTTGGATAAAAAAATAAGACATTCATTCAAATGTCAAGTTTTAGATAGATCAAAGGAAATACATTTGAGCTAAAATATGATGTTCACATGAATATCAATGATGGTCACACAAATGTTATTTGATGAGAGTGAGGATGTCAAATTCAAAATCATGAAGTAGCTGTTAGCTTTCAAATAGTGGGTCCTAATAGATCAACTGTTGGCATTTGATTAGGCTTTCAGATCTAATGGAAATTAGAGCTTAAAGGGTTAGCGAATATTAAGAGAAAATGCATGCATGACAAGTGGCACAAGTGATTTTAATTGGTAGAATATTGATGGCTCATAGGAATCCATACATAAATAGATACATAGAGTGAGGTAAAGTCAATAAGTTAGCATATTTGTGGAGCCAATGAACATATAGATAGTTGGACATGATGTAAACATTCCAAGATGGCTATTGATAGCCAATGAGAAAAAGTGAGCTTAGAAAATTTTGGATAAAATTCAAAGAAGCTATTTTGGGACCCAAATAAAGCAAATGACAAAGATCTGAGATCAAAGGTGAGATAGGGTTGAACTAGGGCCCCAATTTAGAGACCAAACATCACCATTAAAATTTCCATATAGGTAAGATTGATCTTTTAGGTTTAATATAGAGGGCAAAGATAAACTAGTGACTATGAAGAAAAGTCAGGTAGTTTGTAAACTTTCATATATATTTTGACTATGTGAAAACCAATGGTCTAAGATTGGTTTTCACATATAGTGGACATGTGTCTTAGCTGATCATGATTCACATTTTTAGGTTCATATGGTTACCTAATGTAGATGTGGCACTTTTCAGTCAATTCTAAGACATGATCCTCATCATCATATCAAGTAGATGATATCATGGAGTTCTAAGAAGAAATTTGGTGGTTAGATAAGGGAAATGTACATTTAATTCTTTTACAAAATTTGTTCCTTGATGATAATATCCCGATTTAGCATCCTCAAAAGTGATAATCCATTGAAATATGTTGGGACTTTTTCAATGCACATATCTTTCTCTCTCTTTCTCTTTCTTATAAATATAGGATTATAAGCCTTAGAATTGATCCTTCTATCCCTCTTTTGGTATGACTATATTCTATCAAAATTTATATCGTGACACCTTTTTGATGCAATAAAGACTAAATTCAATCCTTTTCTAAGTCAGATTTAAGTGTCTTTTATGAATTCATGCATTATTTTTGAGTGAATATATGTTCCTTATTTATGAGTTTTCTCACCTTTAGGAAGTTCTTACTAGTTCTCACATGTCATTACAAGTGCAATCTATAATTTATTGTCTAGTTTAAAAGTGGATATCTACCCTCTCTTGCTAATTTGGTAATTAATTAATGCCTTGTTATAAAATATTTGTGTGAGATTAATGTTATTTGGTCTTAAAATCATCTCATAGTGTGTTTTGTGTGAGTTTGAGTGATCAAATCATTGGTGCATCAATTCTTTTTACATGATTTTATAATTTTTGTCAAATCTCTCTCCCTTTTCCAAGCAAGTGCTAGTTTAGGTTTAGTGTAGGTGAGATCCATAAGGAAGTTGGACTTCTCCAGAGGTCTGATCCATCATTAGGATACCTACATGCTAGGATCAATCCCATGTTGGATTAGATTTATGTAGGAATATTTGAACAATCCCCTCCTTAGTTAGGGTGCAAATATAGAACACCAACAATAACATTACAAAAAATTTAAACATTATGTGATTATCACATTTTATTACCATATAAATAATTTATTTAGATGTTTCTATCATCATAAAAACATTATATTTATCATAATCATCATCAAACATTATCAAACTAACATCTCATATTAATTTACTAACATCTCATCTATCTAAACAATCTTGCTTATCATCATGCCTAAATAAAATTAATTCTATCACATAAAAATCATAACTTTTTATCATGAATGAATCAAGAAACATTTAATCATTTATCTAAACTAGATAAATGAATCAAGCCTTTATGTTATCCAAATCACATATACATCTAAGTATGGGATCACATAAATTCATTAACTCAAAATCCACCTCTAAAAAGTTAAAACATGCATACACCTACTCACACAAAAATGCTAAACCATAATCTACACATGTCATAAAAATCATGAACATGAATAATCACATAAAACATAAAATGAATCATAATCAACCATAAAATCACACAACATCATCAATAATATCATAATGCAAACCAAACATTGAATACACACACACACACACACACACACACACACACACACACACACACACACACACACACACACACACACACACACACACACACACACACACACACAAAAAATGTCCATATCTCTCTCAAAATGGTATATACATCTTACTACATTAACTTGTAGGCTAGAATCAAAATCATAATAGTACAAAAGGTAATACTCTATGGTACAGGGGAACTACTATCCCCTATATCCTACCCATCTCTTTGCCTTGTTTGTGCCCCTATAGATGGTATGCCACCACAAGATGTAACTCACTGTATCAAGTACTCTATATACCATGGCACTTCTAGAAGCCTAGTAATAACATGTCTCTCATAGTATGTTAGCTCCTCTACTTTAGTAACATATCTCATCACTAGAATAGTCTGAGGTGGACCCATAACTACTCCACTTTGTGTTCATGCTCCTTATCTTAGAGCATCCTAATTAGGTAATACCAAGGTCAATTATGCCTATAACCCTTCACTCTCTTGCATGATAGTAGCTAGTTATCCCCATGTAGAGTCTTTCTCTTGGGTGATGGTGGCTAGTTGTACATGGAGACTATCTCTCTCTTGGGTCCTCATCGATAGTTGTCCCTATGTCATGTATCTCTTTTATGTCATAGACCTCACAAATTCCTGTAGTGTAGCTAGTGCTACTCTCACAATATCCCTCTCTATAGTAATCATATATATATTAGGAGTATCCTCCTCCATCAATACCTTCTCATCCACCTCCATTTGTACATCCTCAACATTTTTCTATCCATCATCCCCTCTAACATCTAGACCTTATCCTCCATCTCCCATAGCCACTATAGGGTATTGTCCCTAATACTAACTAATATAATCAAGAATCTCCCTAACATCATCAACTATTAAAGGAGTTGGTAGCTCCTTGTATAGTGTTTCCTCCTTTACTAGATATGGTAGAAGAATTGGTGACTCTACATCCTTTCATCTATATCTTAAGAATAGTATCAGGATGCCCTACACCAAGCCATACTACCACCTCATGCAATCAAAAGAGATAAGCTCTATTTCATTCTCCCTCCTCTTGTATATCTATTTTATAATCTATAAGGAAAATATATGTGTGCTTAGCGCCCTCCATAATGGGAAACTTGTGTATGGTCTCTAGATAAACTCCCCATAAACCAATGCATCCAACCAATGCCTAAACCATCCCAAATTTTAAACCTCCCCACATACCCCTAATAGTTCCATTATGAAATCTCTACCCCATAAACCCAACTTTGAATTAGGCTTGGTTTCATGTCATCCATCATAATCTAATGGATCATAAGATATTAATATGCTCATACACCCAATAATGGTTTAGGAAGCATACACTCACCCCATATCATCTTTGTACTTGGTCACCCCATAGCTCTTGATAAACCTAAATTGTTGGTGCCCATGCAAATATTATTTGATCCTCAAGAATATCCACTAAAATTCTTATCATATGCCAGGAGTACCTCCCAGCATTAGAATTGAGCAATGCATAATAGGTGACTGCTATCATCATCATCATAAGCATAAGTCATCTACCCTTAGTATCCATATGATAAATATCCTTGAAGTATAATCCTTGACCATGCCATCAGGCCTCTACTACATGTTCTTCATAAAATAGACCTATCTGTACATCTTCTTCCTCACTACAAATTAGCTCTACTAATTGACCTTGTATGGGTAGCCTCAAAATCCTATGAATATCCTCAAACAAAATGGTAAGCTCTCTTATCAAAAACATGAATATGTTGGTAGCTAGGTTTCATCTCTTGATGAGGGCTACTAATATAT